>MOOZ01000692.1:24236-35315 GCA_002930495.1 Cecropterus lyciades | reverse complement strand
ATTATAAAAAAAAAAAAAAAAAACTCGCTCTTGGCCGGTGAACAAAATTGACTGAACTCAAAATTTCCGCAAATTGTGTTAAATACTTTACTTCTCCTAATAATGTAGACTATCGTCTAGCCACGGTAATAGTATCTTTATATTATTACCGTGGTCTAGCGAAGTAAACAGTGACGATTTCCTGTTAGAAAAGGACAAAAATAAATGTTACGTCATTGTAAGAAGAACGCCCTTAACAAAACTGCAACATAAAAGACATTTTTTAATTTCCACTTAATGCGAATTTTGTATTGGATCTCTTTTATACACATCACAATAAAACACATTTTTTATTCTCACTAAATGCAAATTAGATTTATTTTATATATACCATACAATACCACAGGTCATGTGATTTAGTTTTCCTGTACAACGTCTTCTTCAATTACATTCCAGGTCTTCTTCGTGCTTAGAAAGAAAACGAACCAAATATCCTTTCTTCATGTGTACCATCATACGAGCATGGTTATGCTCAGTTGGGGCTCTATCACATATTTACCGGGTATGTATAAAATTTAAGCACCTAATGCAGTCGAATTATACTCTAAGTTTTTTATCACATTGGATGAGCAAACGAGCATGCATTCCACCTGATGGTAAGTGGCCACTGCCGCCCGTGGACTTATGTAAGCAACTTCGTGTAGAACAGGGGTTCTATCTGAAGACAGTCACAGACGTTACTACTCCCGAGGACTAAGATGGTCGCCTCATACGAAAGGGAACCGGCATCTCGTTTGCTACAGATGTAAATAGGTATTCACAAAAACGTCAACAATGGTGTAAACATTTAATGCTATACAATTCTTGAACTACTGATCCGCGTGGCCCAGCGTAGCAGTAGTGATACTCTAGTGGTTGAAACTCCGCCTCTCAATCGAGGGTCCGAGGTTCGAACCACTGATTTTTCTAGAGCTATGTGCATGTAATAAATTAATTATCACTACATTACGGTGAAGGAAAACATCGTGAGGAATCCTGCACGCCTATGAATTCTCTAAAGAAAGGAGTTCTCAAAGGTGTGCGAAGTATACCAATTCGCACCTGAACAGCGCGGTGAACCATGGCCTAAAACTCTGTTATTCTGAGAGAAGACCAGTGCCCAGCAGTGAGATCATAATGAGTTGACGACATGGCCCAGCGACCATGATCAGTCAGACAGTTCATTTATGAATTGTATTCCCTGTTTTTTCATCCAATTTACTTTTCTTTATAATTTAATTTGTTACAATTTCAGGAGGCCACGCTAGTCTGATTGGTGTGATCAACTCGTTTGTCCACGTGGTAATGTACAGTTACTACTTATTGAGTGTCATCACACCGAACGTCAAGAACAGCGTTGGGTGGAAGAAACACATCACTCAGCTACAAATCGTAAGCGTTTGATTTTATTATTTAAAATCGTAGAAAGAATTTATCTTTTATAATCTATCTTTTTTTTTTGAGAGGGAAACCTTCAAAAGGTATCCCCTAAAGGCATCCACTAAAATCCCCCAGTGGCCGACATCTGTGATTGACTTCCAATAAAGTGCCTGTTTTATATGACGTTGCTTGCAGATGTTTTTTTTTTTTTTATATAGTATGGAAGTAGCAAACGAGCATGCAACCCACCTGATGGCAAGTGGCTATTGCCGCCCATAGACATCTGTAATCAACCCTAGGTAAGATCAAGGTCTCACCTAAGGTTAGCCACAGATGCGTTACTACTCCTGAGGACTAAGTTGAAATACCTCGGAAAAGTATGTCTCCCTTACCACACCCTTCAGACCAGAACACAACAACGCATAACACTGCTGTTATTAGGCAGAAATAGGTTTGGCGGTGGTGCGGAGTTCTACCACCTTTAATGTCTATTGGCGNNNTACTTTTTATCAGGTGGACTGCATGCCCGTTTGGCACATCATTCTTATAAAAATAAAAATATACCATTATTATGACAAAATTAATTGACACGTAAATCATAGAAATATTATTTTATTAATCAATAATTGTCAAAAAAATATTTCAGGCTGAGAAAACACTTCACCTGTTTTGGCAATAATCGTGATGTTCTACCACCTTTATTGCTATGCCTTTAAAAATGGTTTTTTGACCGCAAACCACGTCAGTACTTATATTATGGTACATTGAACTAACTGATATAATTGCCGTCACTGCCGCCTGGTAGATGTAAAGCATCGTGTTCGTGAAAGTAATATGCATAAAAACCGGATTGCCAAAGGAACTAAAATATATAAAATACAATATATATTGTAAATAACGCCATCTACGAACAATATCCCGCACTAAGACGAACTAAAACCGCAACTCGCTTATTTTATACTCTATACTTAATAGTTCCAAAAATGTATATCAGATGGCGCTAAAATAAATATGGTTAGGCGATCGCCACGCCAACTATCAGGTTTACGTGTGTCTATAAATGTTATCTTGTTAAAATAACCTATTTTCCAGTTTCAACTACTGTGGTGCTCCATTCACGTAGGAATCCTGCTCTTCAAGTCCGAGTGCGCGTATCCTCAATGGGTGGCGTTCCTCATACTACCAGGAGACGTTATCATGCTGTCCCTCTTTGTTAACTTCTACTTCAGAGCTTACATCAGACGGCCCAAAGTACAATCTAATGGAGTTAAAAAAGACTGAAAATTCTGTACATTTCTTTTTAAGTAGAGTAATATTCGTTCCGAGGTAACTAAAATATGGGATGCTAAATTTAGAGATTAAATAAATTTATAATTGTTACTTTATATTTGAAATTAATTTAAGTGATGTGACATAAGCTTTTAAATTTATTATATGTTTATTACAGTCCCGTAATATTATTTTGTAAGAATGTGAAGTAAATTTATTAGTAGTCTAGCCGAGCTAAGAAAACCATTTATCGATCTTGGACGGGGTTTGGGTTCAGCACTAACACTAACCTCAAGCAAATAAAACACCACTTCTATTGTTTTTAACTAATGGTAGTAACTAACTCGCCTGATAAGTGGTCAGCCGCTGATGGAACATACAACCAATTTTACAAGAAGGAAAATGTTCTTTAAAAGTGATTACAGCTGCATTACTCCAGTGAACTCAGATGGTACAACAAAATAAGCAAATCTGTTTAAAACTTTTAAATAAAAACACAGCAGTCTCACTGTTGGTAAAGGGCAGAAATAGGTGCTGCGTTATCTTCTCTGCAATATTATAATTATATAGCAGGGACATTCCTATACAAGTAAATACGAGTATGTACTCGATACTTTTATGTTGATACCAAATACTTTTAGCATCGATATAAATCTTGCGATACTAACTACTATCGAAACGAAAGTAGGTATCGAATCGAATCAAACTGTACGAATGTTATTTTACAATTTTTGATTTCTGAACCTTTCTTCGTGAACAATTCAGACTATGGAATGGGATATAATTAAATTAATATTTTTCTGGTTGTATAAGTTTGCCGTAAAACATTTAAATGTTGTTGCAACATCAGTTCCAAGTGAGTACTTATTTTCCAAAGCGGTTTCAATAATGTCACAAACAAGGAACATATCTTTATTCGTAACGTATAAATCTGTGGCTATCATTTTGGACATCACTGCCAAGAAGCTTTTCTCTTTTAATATTTGTATCATCATAATCATGTATCATAATGTTGTATTGCGCAAATTTATTTTAATATAACGCCATCAAGTGTGTCGAATATAAAAAGTATTGTCTTTTCTTTTTTGTCTCCTCCGTCAATGTATGTTTCGGTGCAATATTGTTTGTTTAATAATATAAAATAAATATACCACATATTAAACTATTTCAACAAGTAACATAAAAATAAAATGTGTCGATATGAATAATACTTTACGATACTTTAAGAGTACTCATATGAGTATGTATAACTGAGTAAGTACTTATGGGTACCTTATGGGTATCGGAACGTCGCTACTCCACAGGCAATAGTGAAAAAGGTGATATATCATTCGCATAAAATTGTTATAAGTTATAGAAATGTTTAATAATGAAATTATGAAATATGATTTAATTATAAGGAAGACTGGTATTAATCTATTTTTATTGTTAATCTAGATTAATAACAGAGTTGATTGTAGGCTCGAAGAAGAAGATGTGTCTTTAATATGGAGCAGAGTTTTATACGATACAGTTTTTTTTGTAATTCGACCCTAGATTACGCTTCTAACTTCTATACCGGGCAATTCTGTCATCTATAAATAAAAATCACATGTAACAAGAAGTCAAAAGGGAGAAAATATGTTTCGATTTATCAAGTGGAAAAATCGTTTGGACTGTTGACAATCCATTCTTAAGTAAAGTAAAATTTGAAGTGTATTAAATAAAAAAGTACACTTATAATTTATTGTTTAAGGTATATAATCGTTATATATGATAACGATTATATACCTTAAACAATAAATTATAAGTGTACTTTTTTATTATTAGATATTTAGTTAAAAGTATAAGAACATTTTATATAGCGGAATTGAAGTAGGTACTGCCACATATTGAGAGTAGAACACTCTCAGGCTTACGCTTGTAAGGCATGCAATATTTACATGCTGAAAATATCCATGGGCGGCAGTAGCTACTTACCATCAGGTGGGCTACATGCTCGTTTGCTACTTCCATACAATAAAATAAAATGAATAAAATAGATGCTCCTCTTTTTCCTAAATTCGTCAAATCATTTGGCTGTTAAATGAATTTTAAATGCGCTTTTTACCGATAGATAGAATTGATCGCCATGGAAATTGGCAACTTATAATGTATATCATTATGTTCTTGAAGGAATACTTTCACGCCATTAGATTAAAGATTACACATAGCACGTACATTTTATAACTCTAGTCCTTCAAATCACTGGATTTTATTTTTGTATCATACTTTACTTGTTTTTAATGAAATATTAATATCTAATTTACACTACTACCCATCATTAACTTATTAGTTAGATATATTTCTTAGCAATTTTGAACGTTGCAATTTAAACACATTTTACTGTAAATAATCTTAATATAATTATATTATAATTCACATTAAAAAAGTTGTATTCTTTTATTTAACAAACAATTGTTTTATTATATTTCATCACCGTATTGATTTACATCAACTCCGTGCCTCGCCGATATAAGAGATCCGTGCTTAGTAGAAAAACTGACCATACACCTCCGATAAGATTTAAAGATTTTTATCAAATGATAACAGCTAATAACAGATCCAAAGCGTGAATGTTGACAGTGCAGTAAATATTTAAGATTAGAATACGCCATCTGTCGTGGACGATAACTCGGTGGTGACCGAAGTAGTCCGCACACTAAATAGTCTCCACTCTTCAGCGGGTGGTACGGACTTGATAATAATTTCATGTTGTCTCTCTACATTGTATTATCCAGGTGGTAGAACCAGTGTAGTTCGACCNNNNGCCATTTCTAGCGTGAAGCAGGTCTTGCGTTTCGTTGGAAGGGTGTGGTTGCCGGCTAACTTATATATGAGGCGACCATCTCAGTCCTCGGGTCTAGCAACGCATCTGTGATCGAATTCAGATAGAACTCCTGTTCTATATGAAGTTACTTACAGATCTCCATGGACGGAAGTAACCATATACCATCAGGTGGACGGCATGCTCGTTTGCTTCTTCAAATCGATAAACAAATAGTAATATTATGGTAACGGGGGTTTTACCTCCCTTGAGAATCGGGTAAACAATCCTCGGGACACGAATATTCCTTATCCCCCTCCCCCCCCCCTCCCATTATACCGCTGACACGGCCGTAGTATATGACAGGCTAGGGTAAGAAGTGGGGACTTCTTACCCCATGTTATGAATAACTAGGAACTATATAATTAGGAACAATATTATATCGGTTTCGGATACGGATGAAGATATGTAATTATTCCGGATTACCCGTTACTTTCGGTTACGCATATAATATCTTAAGGAATTTTAAACGTAAAATACAAATAGGTAATAATAAGGTTTTATTTCTATGTTATCATTTACTATCGACTATATCATTTATTTTATTAATAGCTACCTAATCAAATCTAAGTATTATTTACTAAAACAAAACAAACACATTTTTGGATATGTTTCGACATATCCAGAAATAACCCAAACTTTTATATCGAATTCGGTTATGGTTACGGATATTTTTTTATTTCGGATATCCGATAGTTTCGGAGCTACCTAATTTCTTTGCCCTATACAGTGCAGTACACCATCAGATGCTGCTTAAATTTACAGATCGGTTAAGAGCAAAACAAGCTACGGCGTGCATCGTGGCATATGACCGTGAGTGGCTCAAATGGTTCATTGGACAAGTGAAACATCGCGTGTGTAGCGTGGGAAGTATGCTAGTGTTTATTCATTGTTAGTATTGTGATTATGACTCTGAGTTACATAAGAAGTTAAATTGTGTCGAAAACGTGATACTCTTCGTGGCTCGATTGCGGCTATGTTTAACGGGCTAGACCACTGTAGATGCTGTAAAAAGGCACAATTGCTTTTTTTAAGGAAAATATTAATGAAGTCGAGATAAAAAATACAGAAGTTTATTGTATGTAACGTTAATTATGAATCAAGATGATTACAGATTTTTTTTTAAATTAGTGTTTCATCCCTTAGATTGATTCTAGAATTATATGGGCGAGAGTGACCACTTAATACTAAGTACGTTCCGACGCTCATATTACATATAGAAACGAATGAAACGACAAGAAGATGGATAAATGAGTGGAGCCATCTCTTGACGAATAGCGTAAAGTCGCCAAATCGTATGATATAAAAATATCTCTTGCTGTCTAGATCTAAGACATCTAGTCTATTTATAAATTTATAAAGAATAGGTTTAAAACGAAATTACAAATTATTTACACTACACTCATATTAAACTATATATATAATGAATGTTTGTCTGTATGTAATTTATAGAGTCGTAAACTATGCATTTAACCATGTTATGATCTTTAACAAAGTTGTTGTGTATGAGCCCACGAAAGTTTCTGAGTTGGTACGACCAATTTTCGACAGATGGCGCTACTATTATTCAAATTTATTTTAGTTGGTGGCGTAGCAACGCGCGCAGTATACAGCTAGTATATAATATTATAAACATTGAATTTTTAAAAATACCTACTAGACTTCTAGAAAACCTTTTGAGTACCCATCCATAAGCCTTTTGAGGTCAACTGCTGGACATGGGAGGCGTAAAATGGGTCGTAATGGAGTTATTGCTACATATATATAGCTACGTTGGACATGTGTGTGACCGCCGTGAGACAAAAGGCACTACTGCTCATCTTTTGTATTTTGTCCCTCAGTACGACACCCACGGGAAGAGAGGGAGTCATGCTATTAAGACCATACCACAGCATACCGACACTAAATGGCACTAGATGGACTTAAATAATCTTTTTGATAAATTTAAACATTGGAAACGAATCTCCTTGTCAAATGTATTCAGTTACATCACACTAGGCCAGTGCGGTTTGGTATATCTTTTTACTCAACTGCGTCAGAAGGAGGGTAGCAGGTTGCAGCCCACATGATGGTAAGTGACTACTGCCTCACATGGACAGCTGTAATCAACCGTAGGTACGGTCAAAGTCTCATCTAAGGTTAGCCACAGATGCGTTGCTACCCCTGAAGACTAAGATAGAAAGCCTCGAAAAAATATGTCTTCCATACCACACCTTTCAGACCAGAACTCAACAGCGCATAACACTGCTGTTATTAGGCAGAAATACGTGTGGCGATGGTGCTTCCGGAGTCGAACCGCAAAGAGTTCTACCACCTACGAAATATTAAGCAGCCAGGTTTTTTTGTTATAATATTTTTGACAATGCTACTAGTTTTAACAATATCAAAGTAGCAAACGAATATGCGGTTTACCTGATTGTAAGTGGCCACTGCCGCCCATGGACATCTGTAAGCAACTTCATATGGAACAGGAGTTCTATCTGAAGTCAATCAAAGATGCGTTACTACTCATGAGCACTAAGATAATCATCGCCTCATCATCTCATTATTCCACCGACACGCTATCTACCCAGTGGGACTATTCTCGTTCTACCACCATACAAGAGCTCTTTTACGATTGTCATTATTTTTAACTGACAAGCTCGGGCTGTATAGGTTTCTTCTCGATGTTTCCAACGTTAAAAACAATTATGACACTTAGTTTATAATACGCAGTAAATCTATACTTCTTTGTTTGTTTGAACGCGCTAATCTCAGGAACTACTTGTCCGATTTGAAAAATTCTTTCGTTGTTAGATAGCCCATTTATCGAGGAAGGCTATAGGCTATATATCGTTACGCTAAAACCAACAGGAGCGAAGCACCAATGAAGAATGTTTCAAAATCAGGGTTTTTTTTTTCTAATGAGATATAAAATTTTGGTTAATGTATGTCACGTTACATTTCTTTTAAACGCGGGTGAAACCGCGAGCACAGCTAGTTAAAAATATATTCGGCCACGCGTTCCGTGGTCATTTTTTTAATGCAAATAGGTCGACCGATTGAGATTATTTTACTGATGTAACTAAAATAAATGAGAAGCCCTGATCATCTTTAATGCAGATGCATTCTATTGTTTAATAGATTATCAGGGTTTGTCATAGAAATCAGCTTGTAGCAGGAACCAAGAACCTACGCTCTAGGGTTAGGCAATTCGCGACAATTTCATAGTTCCGGGACTCGAGATAGCCTATAATCAAAGTCCCGGGAATTCCCGGGATTTACCTTTTTTAAGAATTAAGTTCTACTAAAATATAGTAGAACTTTTATAAAACATAAAATTAAATTTTCATAGCCTTAACGTTAATTTCACTCTTAATAAGTGCTTTGTGTATTTCTTTTAATCAGACGCAGATCAACTTTTAAGCAGTTTAATATTATACTTAGATGAAATTAAATTAAACATTAAAAAACCAACGCTATAAAGATAAGTGGGCAACCAGTTAAAAAATAAAAAATAATATTTATAGATGAGCCATCAAATTCGAGCGACCTATATTTTATTTTACACCTATATTTTGATTATAGAAACATTTGCTCGTTAAAATTGTACTACAACGTCGCGGCGGAAGGGTACCGCTTAACCCGGTCAGACCCTTTATTCGATTGACTATCTATTTATTTACTAGATTTAAGTTATTAAGCCTATTAACGTGATGATTTTGCAATCACCCTATTTTAGTCATAATCACAACATTGCTAATTCTCGTAACCACAGATCCGTTTCATAATTAAATAACCTAAATACAAAAAAATAATCAATCTTTTAAATAATCAAGTAACACATTAATTAGACTTCTTTAATTAGATTTTTGTAATAATACTACCGGACAATGAGAACACTCTCTCGTTTTCAACAGATGTCGGTTTAATTGTGTTCAATGCTTTATACATTAGTACCATATTTTCTGTGCGTTTTTCGGTTGCTTCAAATAACTAAAACTCCATTTGTAAATGTTGATCTCGGGAAAAAAAGCAGTTATTGGATAATAAATATGACTAGATCCGAATTTCGACAATCTTTTCTCGTCTCGTGTCTCGACCCGAAGTCCCGGGCTTTGAGACACCCAAAATTACGAAAGTCGCGGAACCCAAGCACTACTACACACGTTCCTTCAGCTGTAGTTGATTTGTAACCAATAATAACTACGTGAACATATTAAATATGGTAATTATTTCAAGTAGAATATTCCTAAGTCATCGTACCTGTTTACCAAATGAACAATGTATTATTATAATTAAATTTTTAACAATGTTTTTTAATGGGGTAACCCTGCATACGGCCAAGAGGCACCCTGTTGGCCGCGGGGACAGCTGAGAGGGTATGGCGGACTCCTACTGGCTAAAACTTTACACCGTTCCATTGGACGCCCTGTGTCGGGACCACGGGTGCACTAAAGCACTCGTCCGCAGTGCCGATGGCGTCCTCATCAGCATTTCTGGTTGGGATAAGGCTGAAGTTTTTCCATCCCATCATCTTTGAGGTAGTGAGGTGTGAGGAAAACGTGAGAACCCGACCTCCAGTCCTACGCCAATGAAAGGGCTATGGGGCTAGTAAATGAATGGGGGAACCGGTTTAAATAAATCGGTTGCGGCTAGGGGTATCTGAAAATTTCTCTCTCTTCCTCTCCGCAGTCGCTTTTGGCGAGATAACTTCTGCGGAGAATGATTTTACAACTTTAAAATCTTCTCGTTCTCGACCCTACATTTACTACGGCCGGAAGTGATCGGTCCGGATGCACTGCAGCGAATAATACACGATGCTGCCTTTCCCAGGCTGGACAGTCCTGTCCCTGTAGTTCCGAGACCAGAATAGGGCTACGGTATCCGCTGCATGGCGACTAAAAGGGGGCTTCTGCAGATG
Organism: Cecropterus lyciades; assembly: GCA_002930495.1. NCBI lineage: Eukaryota > Metazoa > Arthropoda > Insecta > Lepidoptera > Hesperiidae > Cecropterus > Cecropterus lyciades. The sequence goes on along the minus strand of MOOZ01000692.1, from coordinate 24,900 downwards.
CGGGCGGCAAGAGGGAGCTTGAACCGTCCAGCCAAGTGACCCCGGGAAGGACGGCAGCAAGTGTCGTCGCATGCCGTCGTAACATCTGAAGTCACAATGAGAGAAAATGCTCACCGGGAAGAGCCAGAAAGAGGCATCGCGCTCGGAGGACTTCGGTTGCGTGCCGTTGGAGATCCCGAAGTCCTCCACGCAGCGCTGACAAACGGCTACCGGGGGGGTTTTAGTGCAGCACCCCGGCGTTGCTCCCACGGCGTCGGGTACCTTTTGAAGGTTCCCTTCGTTACAAAGAAAAGGCTGGACAGTCCTTCAGTGTGTGCTGTCCCTCAGAGTAACTTAGCGTCTGGAGACGCTCCTTCTTAGATTTCTCCGTGGCACAGCTTGTCAATAGTCGCTCTCAATAGGCCTCGTACAACTGTCGCTCCACCGCGTCGTGGTCGATGTTCCGACGACAGTACCTGGGGTGCCTGGTGTAGGTACTAGTGTTTCGCCACTGCACAGTCTGAGCTATATATGATACATAATATTTGTAATTTCGTTGGACTACAAGTACACGGGTAGTATTCCGACAATTTTAGCTAGTTTACTCAAGACTCGTCTAGTCAGTTAATTTAAGTCTTGATTTATTACACTAAATATTAAGCCGACGTCTTTTATCCAAAAGACT
>MOOZ01000689.1:155637-167701 GCA_002930495.1 Cecropterus lyciades | reverse complement strand
GACCGCTCCGCCACGCGGGTCGTCATTGTTTCTAATTTAATTTGTTTCTATTTCTATGTTATCATCAGCTATTACAATCAGTTATATCAAATAAGTGTTACTTAATAAACCTAAAAAAAAACATGTCTCGAAACATAATTGAAATTGACCGAAACTTCTATATTGGATTAACTTTTATTTCCGATATCCGATAGTTTCGGTTACGATTACGATAACATCGCTTGTTTTAACACCATGAAACGCATTTTTTTGCGCAATTAGCAGGGTTGTCAACAAATTTCATTAGCCTTCGGAATTACATCAAAAAGTACATATGTAAATTGACCTATGAGAGCCTAAAGCGAAACGCGCAATCAATTCCGCTTTGCTTACAATAAAAAAGTATGTACCTCGTAAATCTAGACATGAATTTGCACTTTTTACCCGACTGCATCAGGAGGTTAATGTTATTCGAGCGTAAGTATGTATGTTTGGATATGTATGTATTGTATGTCCATTTTTTGACACGCTCTACAGCCCAAACGGCTTAATAGATTGTGACATATGACCTGTCATTTGAATGGTTTCAGTATGCAGAGTGACATAGACTATATATTTAAAAAAAATGGCGCCTGTAAATTGGTAAAACTAACTAACGTTACTTGTTTTATATTTTGTTTTCCAAAATTCATAATTATTAAAAATTGCCAGGTTGCTTTTCCTGATTATTTGACAAACAATGGGTAGATTGTACAAGCGTTATGATCAGGATTTACAACTTTTGTTGCCGTACTTGGCCGCTAGAACACTAAGCCTTAGCATATTGGCGGCAAATATGTAAATCCGTCACTGCCACACACGCAGATGGTAAATAACAATTCCATTTATTCATTCACTCCTTTAATTCACACAGTAATCTTTTAAAACTTTATTCATTCACTGAATGCCAACTAAATTGTAGAAAATTGATCCCAAGTTCTTCTTCACGTTATTTCAGGTAACTAGTTACGCGGCATGTAACCGAATAACTAGTTTCGCGTCTGTAATTTCAACAGCTCGTGAATCTGGGTAGCGAGCCTCAATTTTTTGAATAATAATAAATAATTTAGTTCTGTTTTGGTTAGTCGTTGTACGCTTCTGCGGTTATGTTTCATGTTAATTTAATGTTACGTTTCTTTGTTATTGTATATATGTGTATGTGTTAAATTATAAAATTTAAAAACTGTCTAAATAGCTACATATACAAAACAAATGTACAGTGTAAATAAAAGTGCAAAAACAAATGACAGTGAAAATATTGAAAAAGTGTAAATAAACTGTAAATATCAATCATCATTGTATGTACAATCAAATTAACTTTTAAATACGCCTACATTAATAATTAATAATCATAGTTTCATAGTATACAAAAATCATTAGTTTCGAAACAGGTGACACCGACCAAGTAACTAGTTTCGTTACGTTTCTTGAAAATGACGTAACGACCCACGTCTAAATTCTTCTACGATTTCTACAACTCCTTGCATTTCGTTCAGAGCAGAACTTAGGTGGCTAATATCTTAAGTCAATCGCATAATCGAAGACGCTACCAGCCAACAATAGTCGGCAACTATTGATTAATTGTGACAATACCCTTATGTAAGTATTACACACAAGCTATAGGTATAATTGCTATCGGATTACCCTTCAATTAGATATGAATGGGTCTAAATAGAGCACACGAAATTAGTGGAAATTTCTCTCACCAGATCCGTCATCACCCCCGTCATCTACGTGGAATATTAGTTCACATATTTACATATGATGGCAATTAAGTAATATTTAAACTTAATGCTCAGTGTTCTTCATGAGTTTGAGCATTTGTTTTGTGTCTAAACTAGACAGACACTTTGATGTGGTAAGGGAGACATACTCTTTCGAGGCATTCCATCTTAGTCCTCAGGGATAGCAAAGCATCTGTGGCTAACCTTAGATGTCCATGGGCGGCAGTAGCCACTTATCATCAGGTGGGCTGCATGCTCATTTGCTAGTTCCATACTATAAAAAAAGACAGACACTGTTTGTTATAGAAATCGTAAAAAAAGGTAGGACTCTAATTTTATCAGGAGTTATTCCACTCTCATAGCGTCAGGTAAAAAAAAGGGCAAAAAGGTCTTTAAGGTTATGAACGCCGCTTTATGTCTCATGAAACGTACCTACAAGTGGTTAATGAAAATTCATTACCAACTTTAACACATATTAGAAACAAGTTATTTAAAACCTTCTAATTATTAATTTATAAACTACTTAGCCTTTAGTTAAGGTTTTAATCAGAGTCAACTGATGGGTCGAATTGAAATCGTATGTAAGTTAGCCTTTGAAGCTTAGAGCTTTATGTTAGTAAGCAAATGCCTCTCTTTATTAACAAAGTTTATAGTACGTAGGGATGTTCATGTTAGGCAACGTAATAACTAGGGCTGCCATACAAAATTTCGCCGGAAAAATCCTTCGAAATTTTGGGTATAACTAAGATTTTTGTTCCGGTCTGTAAGGGTGCATGCCGAACCACGTACCGGGGATTTCTTTATGGTATAGAAGTAACTAATGAGTATGCACTACACATGATGACCACTGCACTCCATGGACATCTGTAATCAACTTATGGATTGGAGTCCTACGTGAGGTCGGCGTATACGTATGAATAATAATTTTAATATTCAATTAATCCTTCTTTTAACCAACGGTATAAAATGAAGCATAAATGTTGTTCATGCCTATAATTGGCACTCATACTAACTTGTGTTTGTGAATGTAATTTTATTAAATGTGTTGTGTGTATTGCTGTTGGCATGTAATAAAATATAAATAAATAAATAAATCCTTAGGTATAAAAAGTATTTAAGAGTCATATGAATATTGTATGAAATTTAGGTTCTATCCGCAAAAGCTCAGACTGTTGGAAACATTAGTAATAGCCTATAAAGATGCGATTACTCAGTGGTACGGTAAGCCTTCTGCGCTTATAGCCTGGGATTAAAATAATCAAATTTCATACATTTGATGCAAATGGATTAATATTATGATCGTGGATGGAAGCTGTAGGAAAACGCCTGAAAATTCTAAAGCATCAATAAAAATATTACCTATCTATTTATGGCGAAACCGTTGACCCGAGTAATGTTTAAATTTTATTTTTCTGAGTTCAACCAGGAAAATAGGAAAGGGGAAATAGAGTTAGAAATATGAAAATCGGTATTTTAATTAAGGGAAAGGGGCACTAAGGGTCAAATATGCGGTACGTTAAGTAGATAATCTACTTATCTCTCTAGTGAAGTTAAAATACAATTGGTGCTAACTTTTAATTTTAGACATAAGAAGAAACGGATACAGCTAGAATTATATTTATTTTAAAATTAGGACTAAGTATTCTCAATTAGATTCCTAATTCGTCCACACACGGATCTGCTCCTAAGGTCTAAGTTGGAACTTCCTCCTGAGGTATTCCCGGAGCGTTATGACATGGGGTTCTCAAAAAAAGGTGCGAAAAGAGCTCTCCTTCAAAGCCGGGGACGCATTGGCGACTCCTCTGGTGTTGCAAATTTCAATAGGCGACGGTGACTTCTTTCCATTAGGGAGCCCGTATGCCTTATCGTTAGGTTTAAATATATAAAAATGTTGGAATGCTCTACATGGTCTTAGTTATAGCTTTGTTAGAAGGAAGTTCTACAGCGGCGGTTGGCAAAAAAACTCGGCTAGTCTCTGATTTTTTTTCAGTCCATGCTAGCCATATAAATTTATGTTTACTCTTCTCTAAAATCATTTTCTTTACTTCACCCTAAAAACTAAATTACAGTAGCTATGTACACTATTGTTATTAGACAGAAATAGGCGTACAGCTCTCAGACTCAAAGTACATAGGATTTTATAAGTATTAAGAGTGATGTCTACTTACTGTAATCTACTCTTAATGGACTGTTAATGGAATGCAAGGTAAAGCTTTAATCCGAAACAAAATAGAAATAATTTTCGCTAAAATTCCCAACTGCACGCCAATAGTTATAAAATCCAAGCCGATCATTTTGCGCTGTGCGATGCTTCATCAATCATTCTTTTTGCGCCGTCAACTGTCGAAAAATGGATCCAATTTGCATTCGAAATTGAACGCGTGTTTCTGATGCGACCTGTTTGTGTAATATTGCCTGGATTTTCTTACAAAGAGTCATTGGTGTGTCTCGATGATGGTGTTTTTATACTAGTTTTGCCCCGTGGTTTCAGCCGAGTTTATTAAAATGTAACATTACTTAAAATATATGTATATAAATATACGGTTGATGGATTATTGGAGTATTTCATGAAAAATACTCGTAAACACTTAATGTATTTTACTACTTTAAAGTAAATATGTTTAATAAAAGCATAATAAAAGCAAGCAAAGGAATATCAATTCCTTGAATTAAAATTAGTAATTTTGGTCTTTAGCTATTTCAAACACAAAAAACAAAAAAAATGGAAACACCATAGAAATGTCTATTATCTGGTGGCGGCACGGCAGTGCTCCCGCCAAGTCGAGCAAAAAAGCGGCACGGTCGTTGCCATCCCTTTCTCGAAGCAATTCAGGCCCTTTTAGATTATAACTTCGTTGTGGATAAAATAAGAAGCCTGTATCCTCGGTTACTAAGCAGGCATTATGTAAACACGGTATATTTAAAATTTCATTCAATTTGAACCAGTAGTTTAAGAATTGTAACTTGTCAAACTTTTTTAATTTTGTCACTCACTGACTGACTGACCGATCATCAAAAGTCCAAGGCACTTCTAGCAGACATAGAACCTTCAAATTTAGAATATAATTAGTGTTTAGTGTCTAAATCAAGGGAAACTAAACATTTCCTAATTTCTATCCAGTTTTCTAGATACACCAACAACGTGAATAACTTTGTAATCCTTACATTTATAAGGATAATAAAGCCTCCGAAAAAATCACATAGTGACAAGTAGTGGGCTTTGAGAAAAACTATAGTTGAAGCTCAAGACATAGTACCGGAAAAGAAAAAGAGGAAGACTACCTACAAAAATAAGAAAAAATTGCAAGACAGACAAAAATCGTTATTTCTAGAAGTCAAAGGTACCAAAAAGGAAAAAAATAGGACTACAAAAATAAATGAGATGCCATTAAAAATATCCTGTAAAATCAAGCTAAGTTTTAAAAAAAGTTGTTAAAAAAAGCTAAGTTTTTAATGGCATTACTTATTTTCAATCACTCCAAACTTTTTTTTTGCAAATATATACGATATATAGGTACACGGAATTTTGATTTTATCATATATACGAATTTATCAATGATAACAAATTGCACATAGTAAGTTCCATTGTAGAATTTGAATGTTTTTTGTGTATTATCGCAAAAATGTTAGCTAAAAAGTTTAATTTTAACTGACTGCGTCAGAAGGAGATGACTTTTATACCTACCTACATATAGTTCATATGAATTATGGAATATGAAACCGAATAATTCCTTCATCCAAATTTTCCAGTTTTTCATTATAATTATTGGAATTACAGCCAAACCGCTGCGAATTTTCAGCCTGAATACTGTAATCAAAACAACAGTTAAATACATAGTTTATTGGAATACGTAACACAGAAAGTACGGCTCAATACGTTAATTATGCAATGGCCTCTTGAAATTTTAATTGGCCTCCAATAAATTATTCCGAGATAATTACAAACACTTGCGAGCTGATAGCCAATTACGAGGTGATTTATTTTGTGAAAGATATACTGGAAGCGTATTGGAAGTATTTTACGTATAAATTATATCTTTTTACATTAGCACCAATGTACCAACATAATATAATCCATCCATCCATCCTTCAGTATTCTGATGTCCTTTGCTGAACATAGACTTTGCATAACATTATTCTGGTTTTTGTATCTTCGTATCATAATCGCATCATAAGACATCCACGGGAAGAGAGGGAGTAGTGGTATTAAAGACCAACATAGTATAATATAATATTTATTCTTTTACGCCTTTAAAGTAGTGTCCAAACGAAACTGGTTTTTACGACCGAAACCGAATTTCATTGACGGTCTCAGTTTTTGCCGAAACCGAAACTTCCTTACAAGGTTCATATTTGATCAGCCAGTCGCAGTCAGTATTCAGTCTTTGACACTTTCACTAATTGATAATAATCAACATAACAACCCTAACATCGATTTGAGTAGGTAGATCTTTTGAATATTATTCATGGTGATTTAAAAATAATCAATTTACGACGACTTAAGTTGATTTGAACACGCCGAACATGACATTACATTACAGTGCGAGAACTCCCGAATGCAGTTCCGGTTTTGTTCGTAGTTTCGGCAGGTTTGCCGCCGAAGCCGAAACTAAACCGGTTCAGGTTTAGTTTGTCGAAACCGAAACCGTTTTTTTGTCGAAACTCGACCGAAACTGAAACCAAGCTTTCGGTCGGCCACTACTTTAAAGTTTTACAGTATTTTTCCTATACTATCATCGGATCAGATGTCTATGATACCAAATATTTAATGTATTTGATCTTTCTTCGTTACGTCTATTCCGTAACTAATAACGTTAACGGATTGATGGAACGTTAAACCCACTTTCCTCAATCATTTTACTCATGTTCATAAAATATTCAAGCAAAATCCCGTAGATTTATTCACGCGGAAAATGTTTACCGCGTAATCTTAATATTGGGATATTACCTTAACACCACATAACAGATCGTTTTCGCTTACCCCGTGATTTATGGAGTAAAATTTCTTGTTATGGCAGAGTTATACGTTAATTAAGTCGTGTTCATAAACTTAGCATTTCTTAAAATATTTCTTATTACTTTTTCCTGTCACGCGGTATTAAGCCTGCTAACGGTTCTTTCGCACGCGTGACTTAACTTGTAGCGGTTTCTTCGCGACTCGCGTACACGTGGCATCACAGGGAATGTGTCTATGAAATGATAGGATGCAAGTGGTACGTATTCGAACCAGGTCTGCGGGCCTCGGCCCGCAGGCTCAAACCCTCGTGAAAAAAACTCTTATATAGCTGTAGTATTTAAGATAGGATAGTCTTTCGTAATAATAGTGTCCACAATATATGAATTACTAGCTGCGCCCCACGGTTTCACCCGCGTATTAGTTACTACAAAGAAAACTAATTTATGTATTTATTTGGATAAGAATAAATATTATATTTATAAAAACAACAGTCCACAATATATGAATTATTTAAACAAGACCTACTTTTGACTAATCAACGCCTTAACTACTAAAGCTAGAAGTATCAATCTACATCATGAATTAATCAATTTGAACAATTGATTAATTCATGATGTAGGCATTCACTAAGGTACATAGAAAATATTTATTATTTTGTATTATATTCTGCGGGTACGCAGTTGCAGGCAACAGCTAATCATACTCATATAATAAATTGCGAAAGTTTGTGACGATGTGTTTCTTAATCTTTCATCCTAAAAATTACTTGTCGGATTTCTCTGAAATCTGGCACACAGATACTTTATGACCTGAAATGACACATGAGATGTCCATTATAATGTTAGACGTCACAAAAGCGTGGGAATAAGCTAGTTTGATACAATTTGAATTTACAAATTTCGTAGACAGTAATTCGGGACTACTTATCAGGTAGACTACTTGCTTGTTTCCTTCTTGAAATTCATTAGAAAATATTCGGTAGCACAACAACTACGAACAAGTAGTACTCAAAGTTATTTATATCTATACTGATATATAAAAAAAATTTGATCATATTGTTTGTGTGTTCCTCAATCACGCAAGAACCACTGGTCCATGGATGGATATGGATGGATGGTCACATGGATAACCATGTAATGCAACTTAATGTCAATCGGTTATGTTAAATAAGCTATAAAGCTTATTTAACTGGTCAGTCTATAGGCTTTTGATTTCGATATTTTTCGATATTATTTTAGTGATGTCACTACACCTTTTGGTTTCAGACATTCATATCTCAATTTTAAATAAAAAGAGAACGATAAAGCAATTCCAACGCAGCTTTTTATAATTAATTTGGCAATTTGTTTCTTTTTACGTTTAAGTTATATTTTTAATACATTTTATTGTTAAAATACTAGTTAATATTTTGTTACTTCCAATTTAATAATAAATAAATCTTAACGCTAAAAATAGCAAACTTTTGATGACGTATACGAGTTTAACATTATCAGTTCAAGAAAATAATTATCTACTCGGAAGATCCTTATCACTTTTCATGTATCTCCAATGGTCACACAGCGAACCACAGGTACTTCAGATAGACAAATATTATATACTATTCGATTATTATAAGTCAGTCATTATTATGTACGTGGCTTAATAAACGCAAGTCGTTGGCCGTCGTCGTTTACATTATGGTGTTAAAAGGTTGAGAAACAGTGTTTTTGTAATAAAGACTGACAAGCTGATATTAGTTTTCATTTTAATATTAACATACAAAGTGCTGAATAACGAATTGCTTTAGCTTCTTGCATTTCCATTAATTTACATAATTTGTGAATGTCTACGTCTCCTGAGACCGTTTTTGTACGAGTTATTTTTTAAATACGATTTTATTAACTTGTTATATCAAAGAATCAAACATGATTGCAGACTCATTTAGCATATAGACATCTACTTATAGAATCAACTCCAAGAAATTGTTTTTCTTTTTAAGGGAATTTTCATATTTATATTAAAGAGGATATAATGTAAATACTATATAATGTTAGACACATTTAAGAATAAAGTTACATGCTTTGGTTATGTGATATGAATAGTTACAAATTTTTTCGTCGTTATACGATATGTTGAATCCCTGCGAATTAAAAAAATGTAGTAAATGCATAAATGGAAGAATAAAATAATATTATAATTCCAGTTGATAATTCCAGGTAATAATTCCAGTTTATTTTTTATAAGCTTGAAGTAGCAAACGAGCACGTAGTCCACCTGATGGTAAGTGGCAACTGCAGCCAATGGCCACCTATAATCAAGATCTAATGTTCTAAGGTGGTAGAACTCTTTGTCCTTCGACTCCGGAAGAACCACCGTCACACTTATTTCTGCCTAATAACAGCAGTGGTATGCGCTGTTGTGTTCTGGTCTGAAGGGTGGGAGACATATTTTTCCGAAGCATTCTATCTTAGTCCTTAAAGGTAGCAGGCACGCACCTGTGGCTAACCTTAGATGAGACTTTGATTTTATCTAGGGTTGGTTACAGATGTCCATTGGCGGCAGTAGCCACTTACCAACAGGTGGGCTGCATGCTCGTTTGCTTCTTCTATACTATAAAAAAAGATCAGAGCAGAACACACCAGCGCACAACACTGCTGTTATAAGGCAGAAATAGGTGTTTTGTGTTGCGGTTGTGCTTTGAAACTACCTTTATTCCAGTTAAATAAGAATGTATAAATTATCATTGCACTTGATGCCCACTGTTAAGAAAATTTTGGCCGCAGAAGGTGGGTTTGTTATAATAACATAGAACACACTAGACTCAAGGAAAAAGTCTGAAATATAGATAAAAACTTTGCAGATAGATGTTGTGCGTGTCCTGAAATCAAGTCCCTCTAGGGTACTCTGGTATTCCAGGCTTTTATCATGTAAGTAAACGACCAAATCAGTATTTATCTAAAACAAAGGTCCCTAAAAGGGTTGGAATTGAACACCTTTACCTCTTTGATTTGAATTGATCGAACGACGTCTGAGTAATTCGACGAAAATGTCGAACCCTTGCAAAAATTGATACATTATCCTCAGGGTTGAAAGAACCGTATTGATATTTAATTTACGGAAAATATGTTTGTATTTGTTTGGAGTTTTCGTGCGGTAATAAATCCATATTACTCTGTGTCTCTACCAAGACTTTTGAAGAGTTCCCCCCAATCAACATATCGGGTATTTAAAACGCTCTAAAAAAACACTCTCTACACTCATAGCCCCACAGTAGGATTTTCTCCTGTGTCGTGGGTGCCATGGACACACAAAGACGAATAGACTAACACCCAGACCCAGAATAGAAATCTAAACTCATCATTCAGATATCTGTCTGGCTGGGGATCGAACCCGGGACCCACTGCGTGTCAGACCGGTATGGTGACCGCTCCACCACGTGGGTCGTCAAATTTTTGTCGTATTTCATGCTTACTTTACCGTTATTATTTATTTGTACAACAATATATCTATCCATCAAAGTAAGTAAGTAAGCAAAGTAAAGAAGCAGATAAATCTTTTACGTCACTATGATATCATTTGAATACATATGTGTATAGTGCCAATGCCTAAAACGGATATTTAATACTATTTAACGGATTTAGACCTGACTCCTGTAGAACTTACTGAATTGGGAAAGGTTAAAATCTAAAACAAGTACCATAATTAGAAAAGCTATGTTGACAACCCTAAGAACACCTGCTGTGTAAGGGTATCGGTCCATTACCCTTACAACGATTTCATTAAACATTATTCGAATTTTGTTATAAAATAATCTGATAAAATACGTAAGGACATTTGATATAATAATAATAATAATAATTGATTTTGTTGCAGCAACCCTGTATAGTCTCTGTGAAAAAAGTAGATATGTTACTCTGTGTTCCAATATGTTTATTATTATAATGCATATATAATGCATGCTCGTTTGTTACTTCTACATTTATAAAATCTACTATCGGTCACCCGTCTAAATACCGACCACGTCAAATGTTGCTTCCTTTCTAGATCAGTTACAATCTTCAAGAACTACGGGCGAGTGTGGTTTAACACATCTTTATATTTTCGCTATTTTTCGTAACATCTAGAGATCAAGAAAAACGCAGTACTTTGTACTCAGCAAGATGTATAAAATCACTTTTTACGTCATACCGCGTGACATTGCTACTTAAAATGTAAACCAGTTCAACAACTCCCGGAAACTGAACCGTGATGTCCCAGAGCAACCCATGTCACTGCGTATCTCACGTCACACGTGACATGGGACAAAATTACAGTCTAACTGCACATTGTATTTTTCGTCAAGTTATCTTTTATACCAAGAAATTGCGGTGATAGTTATATTTAAAGGTGATAGACGTCTTTGAAATTAGAATATTAGAAATTAATAATAACTATAACTGCTTTACGCTGAAGGAAAATATCGTGAGAAAACCAGCACACTTAAGAGTTCTTAAAAAAAAATGGAGTTCTCAAAGGTGTGTGTGTGAAGTCTACCAATTTGCACATGGCCAGCGTGGTGGACTATGGCCTAAAACTTGGTTTGTGGTTAGAAGCAACAGCACCACACCTATTCTTGCCTAATAATAACACTTTTTAGCGTTGGTGTGATCCGGTTTAAAAGGTTTGGTAATTTAGACATACCTGAGTCCTTTCTATTTAATACGAAAGGCATCTGTGGTACCAAAGCATGAAGGTGGCCAACGTCAGGTAATACTATCTTATAATCAACCCATCACAGATGTCCATGTACTTTAGGATTCATTTACCAATAGGTGGATTGCATGTAAGTCAGCTACTTCTATAATAGAAGTATATAAAAACTATTTTTTTCCGAACACCAATTATACTAAATACGTCGGAAACCAACAGGTCGAATATGAATTTTAAAATTATATTTGGTATCATTTAACGCTTTGTATACAGGTTCGCTAACTTTTTAAACTTTTTGCGTTCTCCTCTTAATCTCGTTATTTTACTTCATATTATATTTATTACACTGAAGTAGCAAACGAACATGCAGTCCATATGATGGTAAGTGGTCACTACCGCCCATCCGTAAGCAACTTCATATAGAACAGAGGTTCTATCTGAAGTCGATCATAGATGCATTGCTACTCTCGAGTACTAAAATGGTCGCCTCATATATAAGTGAGCCGACCATCTTACCGATCCAGCGACCTGCTTCATACAAATAAGATTGTCAAAAATTTAAATAAAATAAAAAAATCTGATTGTTGCTTTTTGTATCGTGCTTAAAGCTTTTATAAGCATAAAAACGAGAATTATTTTATAATCTCAAACAGATAAAATTTTATTGATCATTAATCCTTGTTAACACGCGTGATGT
>MOOZ01000689.1:144512-154556 GCA_002930495.1 Cecropterus lyciades | reverse complement strand
CTTTGTGTGTCCATGGCACCCACGACACAGGAGAAAATCCTACTGTGGGGCTATGAGTGTAGAAAACGTTACGTTACGTTACTACCGCCCAGGAACATCCGTAAGCAACTTCATATAGAACAGGGGTTCTATCTGAAGTCGATCATAGATGCATTGCTACTCTCGAGTACTAAAATGGTCGCCTCATATATAAGTGAGCCGACCATCTTACTGATCCAGCGACCTGCTTCATACAAATAAGATTGTCAAAAATTTAAATAAAATAAAAAAAATCTGATTGTTGCTTTTTGTATCGTGCTTAAAGCTTTTATAAGCATAAAAAAGAGAATTATTTTATAATCTCAAACAGATAAAATTTTATTGATCATTAATCCTTGTTAACACGCGTGATGTTTGTTATACGTGCTCAGAAATCATTTTGAACAGTTTCTATTCTTATTTTATTCACTACGATTGTATATTAGGCACGTACTAGTTGTGTGTTTATTAAAATATTTCTCTTTTATTTACGCAAAATAGATATTGGTTAGTAGGCACGTACCCATTTTGTTAATATAATATTTTGTTAACTGTACATACAATAGTCATTGAACATAAAATACTTAGCTATTTTAAAATATACTAGCTTTATCGCGGCTCCGCACGCTTTGTTTATTTGCCTGCTTTGTTTGCCACGCTGAAAAGTATCTTATATGTTAATACAGGTCATAAACGATTAAGACATGCGTCTCTGATTCGAATCGAATATGAAGTTTTTGCGTAAAAGAGTAACAAATATTCATCCATCCTCATAAATTTTGCTTGATTCATTAAATTTTGAGAAAGTTAAACATAAAGTGAGAGTAAGACATAATTTTGCAACAGACAAAAAATGTTACATGATAATGCAGGCTCTGTTTTTCGTGTCTTTGGTGGATCTACGGTACGGTATGTAATTCAAGCGGCGATTACTTCGGGAATTTTCCTAGTTTCGTGCCGGAAGAATGCGAATTATTTCAATTCTTGAAACTTTCCATACAAACTTTCCATATTTCAAAATGATAATAAAAATCAAATAGAACTTTATTTAATGTTTTCTTTTAATAATTCATAATCATATCACAGTTACACGTAACTGAAGGATGGTTTTGGAATGTATAACATGGAACCATGTAGAGCAAATAGACCCCGTAAAATCGTTATGGTATACGAAAAGACATACGGACGAACAGACGGATACATAAACCAGGTAACATTGTAAGGATTCCGATGCGTTCAATTTTTCAACAGAACCCTTTAAATGGGGGTAAATGACGCATTTTCCTGAACATCTGAGTTACGTTACATTCGTTAGTCAAGGTACATGTAGCACGATAAATAAGGATTTCTACCGGATTTGGTAGTAATCCTCAACCAAGTACGCAAGACATTTGGAATTTGTTAGCCTTTGTAAGCTTGCGACATTTTAAAGCCTGCGAAATAATGTGTTTTGTTTAAACTTCTTAATTCATAAGCTTACATATAAAATACCATTATGTATCTATGTTTTAACGCGTGATTCTAAACTCTACTTCTTCTTTTTTCATTACTAGTGAAACTTAGTACTTATATCTAATTTATGAATTTCAGTAATTATCTTCCTTATCACTTACACTTTCTGGTCTTTGACTTTCATATACCTTTTTTGTCACATTTAATTCCGTAACCAAAGGGTAAAAAGTTAAAAACGGAACCCTATTACTAAGCCACCGCAGTCTGCGTGTCTGTTACTGGGCTTCACTTGAACCGTGATGGTAAGTCAATTGAAATTTTTACAGTGTGTACTTAGTATGGTGTGATTACTATGGCCGCTATAACAACAATTTAAGAAAAAGTTAAAAATAATGGGGTTCCATGGGTTTCCATACAAGAAACCTATATATGTTGGCGTTTTTCAGTTTATCAATTGAACCGTAATAAGTAGAGTACTTTGAATTTTTACAATGCATGTGCGTACATTTACTACACACACATACGCGTATTACAACAAATACTACAAATTACAAAAGTTAAAATGTTTGTGTTACGGAACTCTCCGTATGTTTCATATGTTCGAATCGAGCTTGCCCAATTATTTTAAGTTTATTAAGATATTTTGTTTTTGCTCCAGTAATTTAATCTCTAAATTCAACATCACACTTCCAACTCATTAAATTTTGAATAAACTATTGACAAGATTTTATACAGTTCTCTGTAAAATTATCTGTACGTTTTATATATAGAATGAGACGTGTTTATGTAAAAAAATGTACCCAAATGAAATTTTATCAACATTATACTTATAATCATAAAAACGTTTCTATTTTCCAAATTACATTCTATGCTAAATATTTGGTCTGATTATTACGGAATATATGCCACCGTGAAAGTCAACGTTGGGTACGGTAATAATCCGTAACACTACGGTTACATTAATAAGGATTGAAATTCATGAGAGGTTTCAAATGAGGGAGCTTTTTTATTATTATTTAGTAGTGCTTATCACGTCAAGCTTTTGCGGTTAAGTAGCTTAGCTAATGTGAGACATTTATAGATTTTTTCAGACCTTCCTTTTAAGGTTCGGTAGCTCAAAAGAAATAAATGAATCTTCATAAGATCACTTCGCCATTAATTTGTCCGTCGATCTGTCTATGAAGATAATTTTATATAGGAATACGTAATATCACCAAGTTGAAATGTATATCAAATACTCGAGTTTACGGTCTTTTTAGCTATGAACAAATTTAAGTTGTAAGTTAACGTGCCTTAAAGATACTACCTTTTATATCGATTATGTGTTTTAACGATGGTTGTGAAGGATATCAGGGTAGACACGAAGGTTTTGAAATGACATGTAAAGGGAAGTATCTGAAAAATATGCAGTATAGCAACAGAAATAAAAATATTAGGATCTTTTTGCATTTTGAAACATGTAGTTATAATATTACTGTTATATAATATTATTAATATGATATAGCCGAGCGATATTTTGAATTATATATATATAAAACTTGAGTTTTATGTTCCAGTTCAATGAAAAACAGTCTGATTTGCTGGAATTATTTGTATCAGAAGTGTATAAACAACATAAGGAGGCGAATAAATAAATACGATGCGACCATCTTATTCTTCACGAGAAACAACGTACCTGTCTGTGTTTGACTTGAGATAGAACTTCTTATATTGTACTACTTGAAACTTCATGTATTGTACATGAACATGTCCTAGACATGTGTATATTTATACACATGTCTAGGACAGAGACTGCTTACCATCAATTAGGCTGCATGGTAATTTACTACTTTAGAACTTAAAAAATAAGAAATTTGAAAAATTGGAAGGGTGCGGTTGCCGGCTCACTTATATATGAGGTGACCCTCTCAGTCTTCGGGAGTAGCAACGCATCTGTGATCGACGTCAGATAGAACCTCTGTTCTTTCTTTGCTACTTCAATCATATAAAAAAATAAATAAAAAAAAAAACACTTGAGTGATTTTCATAATATTCTCAAACGTATGTAAAGTCCTGTCATGGGACGTGAGAACCGTGAACAGATGACCTTAACCCTTTTCATTTTAAGAATGAACCCGTCTCGTAGACAAATATAGATTGATGATGATAATGGACTAAAATTTTTATATAGCGACCCATCTGATTATACTAGATCTTTTTTGGATAGCATATCAGACGTAACGCAGATTACCACTCTTACTTCGTGGCCTGGTACAAAGTCCTTTGCCTCCGACGAAGTTATGTTTTCCTTTCAAATTGATATTTTTTAGAATATGTATTTTATGACAACTATAGTCTAGAATTGTTTAAAGAATGGAGGTACGTGTGTGTTGCACATTATAGCGCTTCTGACTTAACGATATACTTAACGTACATTATAAATAAATAAAATAAAATAAAAAGCCTTTATTACTGAGGAAATATGAGATAAACAGTTTTGATATTTAGGACAAAAGATGTCAAATAAAAAAAAACACTGATGGCGCAACTTATATTAGGTTTGTTATCTCAGTTTGCACCTTGGCAAAGGCCTCATCTAAATCTCTGCAATGAGCCTTGTCACCGTGACTGTCCTTCAGTATGGTCCTATGGTCTTTTTAATTTTTAACATATGTTAAGGTAATTAGTTGAATCAGCTTAATCATACAGGTTTATATTCGTTGAGACGGCAGTCATAGGCAAGCATATCCTGAAGGCCCGTCAGTTGTTCCGCTAAAAACAAATATACATGCATGTGTTTAATATAATATAAAATTTCTCTGCAATTTTTTTGTGAAAATTGCTGAAACTCACTCAGAATTTGAAATGACACTTAAGACTAATGTTTGGTGACCCTCCGATCAATTAAGTCGAAATTTTTGTCACTAAGCTACTATGTTCCTAAAAAGCTAATATCTTCAACAAACAATGTCAACACCTAGCTATCCACCAAACATTATCAAACCGTATTTTAGTTATTCCAACGTCTCCAGAGCACTTTGGCCTTTGTGAATAGTTGCATAATAGTTGGCTTCTGCGGGCACATTCCAATCCTGTTAGGGTAGTCTGGATGGTAGTGGTTTTGCGTTTAGAATTCTGAGAAGCTTGTAAATTGACTGGATTTAAAGGATTTGGTATTTATCCAGATGAAATGTAGACAGCTTCCAATACCAAATGATTGTCATCGTAGACAGTAGATAATGAAGTTAATTCAGAATGACTATTTTGATAATAAACGATATTTGGATAAAAACCAATAAAACTTAAATTGAGTTGAAGTTGTGTTTTTTTATACAATATTGAAGTAAAATACGAGTATGTAGTCCAACTGATGGTAAGTGGCAATTACCGTCCATCGACATCTGTAATCAACCCCAGATAATACGTCTTTCCTGAGGTTGGCCACTGATGCGGTCTTATTCGTCTACTAGATAAGTATGTTTCCCTTACCACACCCATAAGACCAGAACGTATAAGTATGGCGGCCTTCAATTGTTCATTTTGAGATTAAATTGTTATGTAGATGTAGTTGTAATTTAAGAAATCTGGTGCTTTTTAAAGAGAAATATTTTTATAAAATGTTTACTTACGGAATTTGGTGATTTTTAAGAAGACATTTTTCTAGAAAACGATTACTTACATATAAATTAACGACTCTTAATTTCGCACTGATTACATTTCGCCGAAATTAACTGAACTGACAATGTACTTAAAAGTATACGTTATACAAAATAAAAAATCTTTAAACCGAATCCGGAGATCTGAGAGCATTTCTTTGAACCCTTGATAAAATGAAGAAAATATTTTTTCATATATCCAGACAATGGCGATGTAAGCTTTAGGGATAATTTCAATCTTCGTCGAAATAGCTCGTTCCGGTCAAAGGTCTGGTAGCCCAGATGGCATATCATTATATTGTGGTTTGACCCTTATGATTAAAATATATTTACAAAAACGAGAGGACGATCCCAAGGTACCTTATTAAATGACATTTATATTCAAAGATATGAAATGGTGATCCCACAAAAGGACAAATAATGTCAAGTTATTTTCGATTTGGTTATTAATATTAAATCGTTACTGGGCACGGGACTCTTATCAAAATGAAGAGATTTTTATTATATTAAAGTAGCAAACGAAGCTACAGTCTAGAAACAGTCTAAGAAAGAAAGAAAGAAAGAAAGAGTATTTATACACGAAGAATACACAGCACTACAAATTAAAATAAACATAAACATAAATAAAAGAAATATATATATATTACTTATAACTAAACAAAACACAAGGAAAGTAAACAATAAATGACCCGTGCTGTGACATAATCGTGAAACGGACAAAACTCAGCTACTGCCGTGGCTACGTACATAACCACGGCGCTGGTTTTCAGTTTCGCCCGAACCTGCGTAGGAGGCTGTCAGTGCAGTCTACGTAAGTTTTCATTGCTACTGATAGACATTTATGACCAACTCCATTTAGTAGGGAAACCTGTTGAATCTTGAACAGAGTTGTACCTAGGGCAATCACATTTTGAACATTAAGAACCGTTGTATGTACCATTTGAAACATCATTTGTCCACATTAATGAGAAGTTAGTTGCAATAGGCTGGCGCCGTGTAAGCACAGTAAAACAAGGTAAATTATTGTTTTACGCTTAAACAATAAGTTTTTTAAGCTTTACGTAATTCTAATTTAGTCAAAGCGTTGCATGCTTGAGAAAATCGTTTTATTATAATCTAATCTTAGCATATCTAGCTACTAAAAGGCATGAATGTCATATCCTGATTTCAATCGCAAGTGGTACACCCACTTATGGTAATCATTACTAATTGCAAAAACTAATATGAATAAATCATTATCATTAATGATATTTCAACAGAATTATAGCTAACAAAGTGTTTCTCTCGATTAGAACGTTCTCTCCCCAAGTTAAAATTGACACTACAACAACATACAATTGGTTTGTTGTACCTTCTACAGTTTTCCTTTTATTTTTCAAGAGGGTATTGATTCTAGGTTTTAATAAATATACACAGTTTTATGATTAAAGTATGTAATTGATTAAATGATCTTTACGTACATGCACACTGGACAGACGTAGATAGCGTCATTATTTTTTTAATAATCAACATTCAACTTTCCAAGGTTCACCTATTTTATCTGTTCTCGGATTTGGGGCTTATAAATGAACACGACGTCGTGGGATTTTTACCACACTAGAACCCCCCGTTGACCGTCCTCAGCGCTGTGTGGAGGGCTGCGGGGTCTCCAACGGAACGTAACCGAAGTCCTCTAAGCGTGCCCTTTCCTGGTGAGCATTAGTGCTCACCGTAGTGTTTACGATGGCATACGACCACATATACCACTATCATTCTCGGGGTCGCTTGGCTGGACGGTTGGAGCTCCCACTCTTGCTGCCCGCAACCCCGGATGTCCCCTTCTAGTCGCCTCTTACGACAAGCAGGGGTTCCATCCATTCATCAGCCTTTTAGGTTGGCTGCTGGACATAGGCCTGCCCTTTCTGAATCCAACGTTTTCCGCTGTCTTCTTCAGGTCATCGGTCCACCTGGTCGGGGGGCGATCCGTGCTCATTTTGCTTAAACGTGGTCGCCACTCGAGGACCTTTTTTGGGAAAAAAAGGTCGTTTATCGGTCTTTCGAGTAATGTGGCCGGCCCATTGTCACTTCAGCTTGCTAATTTTGAGAGCTATGTCGGTAAGCTTAGTTTGCCTACGGATTTCATCGTAGCGAAACATGTCTCGTAGCGAAATGGAGAACTCCATAGAACGCTAAACGGCTTTGAGCTCTCGAAAGAGGCCTACATTGAAATACCACGTTTCACAGGTATACCGTAGCCCAATTCTGGACCCGATTGACCACAAACGCATGTTAATTGTGGATTGGAAGATTTTACACATATTTCAGCAGTTTTTGAAATGATTTTTGAAATATTAGATAGAACATTAGTTAGAACAGTGAAATTATTTCACTTGCATTGGGAAATAATTTCACTTACTGTTGAAATTGGAATTATTTCATATATTTATATAATCATGAGAAATTTATAAACTGGTCTATAATAAGAGACTTAAAATATTCATACCACTTGGCTAACGCATTTCTTTGTTTTTGTGGTGTTTTAATAAAGCTGAATAAACAATATAAATACCGAAATCACATCTTATTTTGGGAACCTTTTGAAACACTATTAAATAATAATTTTCGTTGTAATAACGGAACCATTTCTTACGTTGGGCTACGAACAAAAAATAACAAAAGCGATTATGCAAAGTATATCATGAAATCTCTGTTAAGGATCTCTACAAAACCGAAAATCTCAGTTTGAATATCTGCTCTCAGTTCGGAATCTCGTCGTGACTTTTTACTGTTCTGATGTATTGTATGTACATCGACATTTTTCTTTATTTTCATTCTTATTATATGAATCATTGATATTTTACATGGTTGTAGTATATGGTTCAAGGAACCATCGATACGCTTATTTTTATTTAAATTAATTCAATTCCTTTATTTGAATAAGGTACAGGTATAAAGCACAGGTACATATATAACATATTACAATAAGATTTATACAACCCATTGTGCTTTGTCAGTGTTGGCGTACAAATATCAGCTTATTTTTATTTATAATTTATATGACGGTAACATTATATAAAATCGAACATTAAAATCAATAAAATAAACAATAGTTCTAACATAGTGATTAATAATTAAAATATTGTGAAGCGTCCTTGCGTTTCGGTGGAAGGGTGTAATCGACGGCTCACTTTCATAGGTACGATCATATTAATCCTCGAGAAAAGCAACGCATCTATCATTGACTACATATACCCCTGTTCTGTTGTTATGTGCGATATTGCTTACAGATATCTATGAGCGATAGTGATCACTTACCATTAGGTGGACAATATGCGCATTAGTTAGTTCAATCATATAAAAAAAATGTCTTTCATACCATCGCTAGTTGATACCTTAGCGATGATATGTAGTAGATGCTAGTATATACCCTACTACCCAATTCAAGACAAAGTTCCAATTAGGGATACTCGGAGAAATTATGATTAACAATTATCATGAAAGTGGCAGAAAACAATTAAAAAAACCTTCATGGCTGAGAGTTTTCAAAGAGGTGTAAAGTATGAGCTTTGTCAGCGCGATGGATGACTTTAGCGGTGATAAAACAATAGTTCGACTGAGGAGGTACCACCATATCCATTTTAGACACATGGCTGACTTATATAGGAATCTTACGTATTCATGACATATTTTTGCTTACGCTTAGTCGTGAGGAGCGACAACGCATCCGTGATAGGCATAGATCTTCTATCTCCATATAGAACGTCACACGTTGGTCACAGATCGATATACGACAGTCACTTACCATCAGGTAACTTCAGTTAAAAACGTGATGGTATAATCTAGGACGTTTATAATTTTGAAAAAAATAAAAACGAAAAACCAGCAATGGAAACGTAATACTTTGAAAATGGCTTTCTGAAGAAGATTCCTTCTGAATAACATTATATACCAGTAAAGTACATTATAATGTATTTTATCGCCGGATCCTAAACTATTTATTGCATATTTCAAATCACGTAAATAGGTAGTTTTTTGTCACAAACCTAAAATATTTGTTTGTGTTCAATCACCGGAGAACTTTTCTAATAAAACTTGTAGGTTTATTTTTGAGGCTTCCAGTCGGTTCTTTGTTATTCATAGCTTCAACAACAATTTAAATAGGATCCCGTATAAAGGAGTGGCGGCAAATACTGAAGGAATGATATCAAAATATCGTAATAAGTTCTTGTGTTTATTCTTGTTTTTCATTTCACGACCAACTTAAAGTTATTTTGGTCATTTCTTTGTACGTCGTATATAGTGTCTTTTTCATTTTGTTTAGTACCAGTGTGATTATCTGTACATTTTTACTTGTGCGTATATGTGTGCACGAATTCTTATATGTGTGCATGTGTGTGCAGGCATTCGAGTGAGTACAGAATCCAAAATGTTCACATGTTCAAATATCTTTAGTCAAATTTGTATTGTACATGGTATGATAGTTGTACGATGAGGTCACTTGATTTTGATATTCATTATATTCCAAAAAATGATTGTAATAATAACTACTTCCGAACTAGTAGTAAATTGTTTTCATATTTACTGGAGAAAGACGTTATCAGTTCCTTAAATTATTTCCTAAATTCGTTTAACTGTGTAATAATTTGCGTAATAGAAATTAATAATTATCACTAATTTGCGAAAAAGGAAAACATCGTGAGGAAACCTACACACGCCTGAGGATACTTTGAAAAAATTCTCAAAAAAGAGTGTGAAGTCTACCAATTCGCACTTGACCAGCACGGTGCACTTTACCCTAAAACTCTCTCATGATGAGAGAAGACCCACGCCCAGTAGTGGGACAATAATGGGTTGACGTTTCGACGACCTGCGTGGCGGAGCGGTCAGCATACCGGTCGGACACGCAGTGGGTCCCGGGTTCGATCCCCGGCCAGACAGAAATTTGAATGATGAGTTTAGG
>MOOZ01000689.1:70634-84485 GCA_002930495.1 Cecropterus lyciades | reverse complement strand
GTAAAAAAGAAGATTTAACTGACAATTTGTAAGTTCCCGCGTCGCCTACGCGGGCACTTACAAATTGTCAGCCACAACTACCGGATCCATAACTTAGACAGAATAAAGACATTTCATTTAATTTATTGTAAGTTAATTATTGATATTAAGTAATTGCCGTAGATAAAGGAAACAGGGAAGACAGTTGTAGTAATGTGCTATCAGAAATCGAACATATGTTAACAATATTTATTATATTTTATTTTTAGATACGCAGGTGTCGATTCTTGGGTTCAAATATTTGCTAATTCCATTAAGTAATTAGAAATGCCAGAATTTTTTTTAAAAATTGTCTTCTTTTTTCAATGAAACGACTTTAATAATTTATTCCAATGATCATTTTCATAAGCAACGCTAAGAATTTGTCTATTTGTATTTTTTAAACGCCTACATTTGTAACACGCATATATTATTTTAAAGCGTTGTTTGACCGTCTTTCAGGAACGGTTCAGACCCGGTTTAAATAAACCAATCTAACATATCAATCTTACTTACTTTGGCTGGATAAGATGAAATGGCATCTTCCTTACAGCCTCCTCAGCTATGTCCAAGGGGAAGGCAAACTCCACCATGTTCTCGTTGAGACAGTCGTTGTAGGTGGATGCCAGTTGACATCTATCAGACATGCCCTCGATACTGTCCAGGCAGAGCCGGGAAATACTGTTTAGTTTCCGCACCACCCTTGAGTTCTTCCCGTTGACCAACCCAGCAAGGTGGATTAGGAGTTCTCTGTTTACCTGTGAAACAGATATTTATAATGATAAATTTATAATTATTATTCACTTTTTATGTAAAAGAGTAAAAATCCATTTGATATAAATGTTATACGTAGATGACTATATACTATATAGAATCGTTTAGTTAGATTATGTATAGTCATTAAAAAGTGACTATAAAAATGCAGAACAGTGTACTAAAAATGCAGAGGATTCTATCACTGCTGACGTATCAGCTTACTTAGAATCAAATGGATCAATACGTGGCGATGGCAAGAGGCCCGATGGATTAAATATTATTCCCTGGAAGAATGGAAGGTTTTTAGAGTGAGACGCTGCTTGCGTTAACACACTGACACCTTCTCATATGAATTAATTTGTCTTCCAGGGCAGCCGGTGTCTTGACGGCCGAAGCAGAGCTAGAAGTACGGAGATCGAATTAAAGATTATATAATTCTGATTGACATTGAAATCATGGGACCATGGGGATTAAATGCAAAATTATTTTTTAAGGATCTATCCTAACGTTTGATAGAGTCATTAAAGGATAAGAAAGCTGGCAAACAGCTCGGAAGAAGTACATAAATACGTCAGGCAGATTTGAGTAGTAGCACCGGTTATAAAAACATGGATCAAAGATTAAAGTGCAGAACAAAAGTGCAAAAGATCCATTAATGGATCTTTACAATGGATTTTAGCGGACAGACGGTTCAATTCGTGCTACGACGCTATTATCAACCACAGGTTCAATCAATACCACCCTCACAGAGAAACAACAAAAAGTTTATGTAAAAAATCCATGTTATTCAATTCCTACAAATGATATAAAAAAATAATTTATTTAGTATTCCTGCAAATAATTGAAAGTCACATAATAGGCCGTCCTCAGGTAGGACGTTAATACTATTTTCCGATGTGCATAAATAGCAAAGCCAACTAGCATTAGATGAACTCCATTTTTTAAATATTTCTACTCATAAGTGTTCGTATAAACCTCGTTAATATAAGTGTACTTTGTGGGGAGACGAGGAGCTAATTAGCGGTGATTTGTTCGTATTGTATGAGGCGACGGAAGTGGTACTAATGAGAGGGCAATTAGTGTCAAATTTCCGCTTCATTTTCTTAATAGCGATACATTAATATTTTCCCTAATTACATCATTTATATGAGTGAAGGAGAACAGGTTGGGTAATGTAGTTTGAACGTTGACAAATCTTTGTTATTGTCACAATTAAAAATGGATGCTAATCTGAGAAATCCTTAAAGCGATACATGATCTACCTTTTATTTGTACTTATTCTATATTTTAATAGCGGTTTCAAAGCTGCCAGTAGCAGTAATAGTCTAGTAGTTGAAACTATCCCTGTAAATCGAGAGATCCGAGATTTGAACCCCAGGCACTGTAAATTTTTCAAAGTTCTGTGCGTATTAGAAATTAGTTATCAACGTTCAAGAAAAATATCGTGACGAAACCTACACTTGATTGTTCTTTAAAATCCAGAGTTCTCTAAAGTCTGTATTGTAATGGGACTTCTTACCTTCCTAGCCTCTCATATACTACGGCAGTGTCAGCGGTATAGAGGGAAGGGGGCATTTTATATATAGATGTTCGGATCTAGAGAGACTCTTCTTTGCCCGGGCAGATTCCCAAGGGGTAAAACCCCCCGGTACCAAAATATTCGTTCACAACACTGTCGTATAAATTAAAAATATTAAAATGTAGAAAAGCAATATTAAAGCAATACCAACCCCACTGTTTAGTGGGTGGTGCGGACTACATCAAACATCGTCGAGCTATCAGTCACTCTCAAAATTCTCAAAAGTCCGTAAGGATACACGAACAAGTTTTAAAATAGATACATTAAAACTACAACTCTAAAATGAATTTTATTGCCATTAAAAAAGTAATTTCCCATTGCGATCCTTTTTAACAAATGATATTCGAAGCTTCTCGAATTTCTTGAAAAACGATTTGGTTTGACTTTGAAAGATAATAAGGCTCATTCCATTCAGGTCATATTGCAGGACGAATGGCGTCGTCCCGGTATTTTTCATTATTGTTTTCTGAGAAAACGTTCTTTTTCAACCCTGTACACGAACGCACCCAAGATAATTAACCCCTAATGATAGGTAAGGAACGTGACGTTAAAAATGTTTGTCATTTCAGTTAAGTGGATGCAACCTGTATTATTTCTTATTTTCGTCTCATAATTGCCAAATAATGTAACTAAAACTAAATAAGAGTATTTGGACAAATCTACTCGAAAAAAAACACGGAAGCGCTTAAGAAATTTTGCCTTTACTGGTCACCCATCTATTTCCTGACTACGTCTCTTTCTCTGATGCTGCTTAACATTGTAGATTATTTAATATCTACACAAGTGCGAAGCAAAAAGCAATTGTAATGAACTAATCATCTTGTTTTTGTACCATTTAACTTAATGCTAAATTTAATAGTGCTGTTCGACCAGGTAGACTGAGCACCTAAAGAAGACAGCGAGTTACTGTTAGGTTTAGATAGTTCAGGACCCGTAGGAGTGGCGTAGGTTAGGAGAAGCCTTTGCCCAGCCGTGAACTGTCAGCGGCTGCTGGAAACTTTTTAATTTATTTAATGAGATTGAATTAGCAAAAGATCATGCAATCCACCTGATGGTAAGTGGCCACTACCGTCTATGGACATCTGTAAACAACTCCATACAGAACAGGGGTTTTATGTAAAGTCAATCACAGATGCGTTGCTACTCTCGAGGACTAAGATGACCTCATGTGAACGTTAGCCAGCAACCATAAAACCTGACGTCAATGAAAAATAATTTTCAAATATACCTTCCCGTGGTTGATAACATCGCTCTGTTCTAACATGCAAGCGGCGAAGCACTGGCCGGAGCGCGTGATAGGTGAGGAGTTAGTGAAATATGCGCGGACGTCCTTAGGCGTTGCACGCACTTTGATGACGCAGGATTGCGCCATGCGGACTAACGCGTCCAGATGCCCTTGAACCTGTGAGCATTTTATAAATAAGTAAAAATATAAATTATAATATATACTATAAGGTACTTCCCGCGGTAACTAACATAGTTATGGTACATTTTTTTTTGTTTAAAGAGACAAATCTTTATAATTTACGTTTTAATATATTTCATGATTGTACAGTACCTACTAAAGTATGAAAAAAATAAGTATATTTTTTCAGTTCAGTTCTAGCATCGGATTTTTCAAAATTAGTAATTGTTCATAATTGTTTGTCTATATATTTTTGTAATGATCATTTTTATAGCTTTCATTTCATACACATTTGTATTGTTATGATAATAATGAAATAATAACTTCCCCTCCTTTTGGTATCACAGGCGCTATATTTAAAAATTATAACATAATCCAAAATTACTATAACAACTGGGACGATTCCAAAGGTACATCACATGTTACAATCTGTTAAGCTTTAAGGCTGTAGAGCGTGCCAAGGAAATGGCCATACATACATAGCATATGCTCGAAAAATATAGCCTACTTCGGATTTTACCCGATTAGTACAAAATTCTTATAATTAAATGTGTGGGGACAAAAATATGCTGAACTTCTAGAGATCACCTCGGCTTTCCGTTTATACGAAGCGTAATTTCATTTTTGGTGTAAAGTAAGCCACTACGAAACGTCCACTTAAGTAAGTAACACTGTAAAATTGGTTAGTTCGGGGAGACAAATGGATCAAATTTGTTAAAGTGAGGTATCATGTACATACAGTGATTACACATTCGTGTTCAATTTTTTTAACAATATAGAAGTAGCAAACGAGTATATAGTCCCTTGATAGTAAGTGGCCACTACCGCCCGTGGATCTGTAAATAACCCCAGACAAGATCAGAGTCTTGCCTGAGGTTAGTTAAGAATGCGTTGCACCCTGTAAGTACTAAGTATCCGCCTCGGATATGTAAGTATGCCTCCCGTACCACCCTCCAGACCAGAACAGAGCAGCGTATATCACTGTTTTTATGAGGGAGTCGGACGACAGAGACTCGTACCACCTTTAATACTTATACTTTCATTACAATAAACAGAATAATAACATTGAAGAAAATAGAAATAAGATAAGAAAATGAAGGAAGAAAAGTAAATTGTGATAATACAACATCAATGATTTCCACTGTTCTTACGACACAGATACAAGAAGTAGAAAAAAGGAGCTTAATAAAGGCCATTTACGTTTATTAAAATTTACTACATGCAAGTGGGTCAAAATATTTTACCTTAGGGTCCGTAAAGTCTACCATTGTACCGGAAAACCCCGACCGAGCAGTTAATGCGTATCCTGGTAAAACCCACAGTAGAATCTTCAGCTGTAACATTGTTCTGAAATTATTTAACAACATGAACTAAAATGTAAGTGAAGTTTTTAATACAACTTGATTGTCATTTGATTCGAAATCCTCTGTCACAATAAGGTTTGATTTACCGTAATGAACTAGGCGCAAAACTGCCTCCATGATAAGCCCAAACTGACATTCACAGTCAAAGCAGTAAGGTGTAAAAAATAATATGGTTTGACCGGGGTGGTACTATCGCCACACCTACTTGGAGCGTGAAGCAGTTCTTGCGTTTCGGTGGAAACGTGGGCTCCCCGGATCATTTTTATACGAGGCGACCGTTTTCGTCCTCAGGAGCAGCAACGCAAGGGTAATTGATTTTAGTTAGAACCCTCGCTCTATATGAAGTCGCTGACAAATGTCCAAGGGCGGCTATAACTACTTTTCATCAGATGGACTGGATGCCCCTTTGTTGTTCTAATCTTATAAACAAAAATATATATTTTAACGGTGAAAATACACATTTACCGACTGACGCTAACATTGATACACCTTTGGATTTAGAACCATGATACTATTCAAAGTGGTGCCTTATAAATAACGTAGATGAACACTGACCTCATTGAGACTAATTTGCACGGTTTAATAGCGGATGAAGGCTAAAGAGAGGAAAATGACCATTACTCAGCTATATAAACTACTGACCTAGACATATCTAAATTTAGGTGAAACTACTAATAACTCCGAATTACCAAATTGGGATCTATAAATTAGGTGTAGACCCAGTTTACCAGTGTAGTTTTAGTGATAACGCTTTTTATACCTACTAGGACTTTTCCTATGTCGTGGGTGCCATAGACACAGACAAAGTCGATTACACTCACGCCCGGAACAGAATTTAAATTCATCATTAGATCTGTCTGACCAGGGATTAAACTTGGAACCCACTGCGTGTCAGACTGCTACCGTAACCATTAACCGTTCTACCACGCGAGTCCGCTGGCTAAGTGCGAATTGGTGACGTCGTGACACAACTTGAGATCTCTTTTGGAGAGAACTGTTAAATATTATAAAGTTTTGATGCTTCGTTGACCGTTAAAATGAGTGTGAATAAATTTACATTTCATACACTACTGAAAAATTAAAGGCTTGAGGATCGAACCTCGTATCCCCGAATAAGAGGTGATTTGAAACTCAAGTCATTAGGATATTACTGCTTATTATTATTACTACTTATTAGATTAATACTATTGCGTGGGCAAACTTTAGATAGTTAAAATTATAGTTCCTGAGTCAAACTTTAACTGTTTTTATATGTAACGATATGCGGTTTTCAAAATCTTCAAAATTCATATAAATCATAAATAATGCAAAGTTTGGTGTGTAAGGATACAATTAGTGTTATGTGTCGTGATATGGAATCTAAAATCAAACGAACTACATGTAGAGAACAAACATATATCTACCACTAGTACTTTTCAACGGTATCTCCCCGTCATTGCAGTTTCGTTGAGACCACGTTCCATGCAAGTGGGTGAAAATATCGGCAATATCGTGTACACAATAAATGAATTAATCCGTTACATAATAAATGGATCAATCCGCGATAGTATTCTAAAATCATAAACTTGTACTGCTACAATAATTTTCTATTCAACCAGAAACAAAGCAAAATGCACTACTTACGTCTCCTTTGTGTGAAGTTTCAATGGATTTTGTAAGGCACTTGCTCTTATAAAAACTGCACAGTCGATTGTGTTGTGACTGTGCGAACAATCGACTGTTTTTTGTATTGTTATTTGCTTTTATTCTTGATTCTTGTGGCCAGGTGCGTTAGTTTCTAGTGAAGCACTATAACCAGTTGCTTATATAAAATTTGTAACATTGTCTGTGTGCTTGTAATTTTTTTAAGTTAACTCACATTACATTTTGACTTTTTCCCACGAATATCTTAGCAAAGTATGCGCAGAGGTGTCTACGTGTACGCATAGAAAAACGATTATGTTATATAAAGATATGAAATATCATAATTATTATCAACCTATAAATGTCTCTTCGTGATGACAATATTTATGGAATCAGTTAATTTCCCTCGTGGTAAATTTCAAATATCGACAGCATTACTGATGATATCGCGCAGCAGACTCATTATTAATGTTGTTAAAGACTTAATAGTTTCGAAATTAAAACGTATTTACGTAATTCATTGGAGGTATTCATAGGAGAAAGAGAGACACAAGAGAGAGACATAGAGCGATACAGAAAAGTAATTTTGTGAAAATATTTAAACAAAAAACCTATTGCTTAAAAAAGATTGATTGCCTTCACTTTAAGTTCATTATTTTCAATCGGTTTCTTTGTTTTATGATACTATATTTATTTAATGCTTTTTATAAGTTTTCATCAAAATATTAACATAAAAATATTGCTATACATCTTAAAAGTATTGAGCTTTGGAATGATATATTTACTAGCTTTAATTTGATACCTATAGGTATTATCATGATAATAAAAATGTCGTCCCGTCTCCCCCTCTTTTTTCCCTATTTACAGGCGCTATTTTATAAAACTACATAGCCACTCTGCCAACTGTAAGGATTCTAATGTTATCTCATATCGTCGTTTAAGTTCTAGCACAATTAAATTTTGAAAATCATCGTCATTGGAAACGAAATACGGGTTGTATTATCCAAACAGAATCAAGGTACGACAAAATAATACCTTTAAATTATGGAAAATTAAAGGTACAAAATGAAACTTTAGTTGCATGTATGTAAAATTAATTGGTTTTTGTCTCTCCAAAAAAAATTCCAAAAATTACTTACGCGGTGCTAGAACTTAAACGACGATATGTCACTATCCGTGAAGTGTGCTATAGCGCGTGTCAAAGAAATGAAATGGCCTGAAGGGTGTGGTAAGTGAGACATACTTTTTCGAGGCATTCCATCTTAGTCCTCAGAGGTAGCAACGCATCTGTGGCTAACCTTAGGTGAGACTTTGATTTTACCTAGGGTTGATTACAGATGTCCATGGGCGGCAGTAACCACTTACCATCAGGTGGGCTGCATGCTCGTTTGCTTCTACCATACTATAAAGAAAAAAAGGACATACATAGAAACATACGCTCGAAAAACATTACTCTGTTTCTGACGCAGTTAAATAAGCGAAGCAATATCGAAGAAAGCATTCGTATTTTGCAGTACTTTTACTGCGGTTGCATCATGCCAATCGCTATAAAGTTTACGATACACGACGTACACCTTGGAATACAATTTCCATTGCAAATGCTGTCAGGAAAATTGAATGACGCGGTAGCTTTACTTCCAATACAAAACGGAACTAGAACTGAAGAGAAACAAATCAAGTGCTCTCCATTTAAATCGTGTTCGGCATCCAATAAAGTAACTCTAGAAGCTTTCTATAGAAATATATTAGATTGGTTAGTGTTTAAAACAACGTTTATGTTTATTTATTTTATTTTA
This sequence comes from Cecropterus lyciades, assembly GCA_002930495.1. Lineage (NCBI taxonomy): Eukaryota > Metazoa > Arthropoda > Insecta > Lepidoptera > Hesperiidae > Cecropterus > Cecropterus lyciades. Next base: position 75,944 of record MOOZ01000689.1, on the reverse strand, counting down.
TTTTATATTTATTTGCACACCAACAGCACTACATACAGATCATAACATAAGTGTAGTACGATTGGTTTACATGCATGTATGTATGCCAATTACAGGTGTGAACATCATTTTTTGCAGACTATGTTAACAGTGCAATTATGATAAAGCTAGAAAAAATTAAATAAGAAATTAATATAGATTTATACAATATTAGTGTGGACATTAATTGCATAGATGCTGATTTATTTTATTTTTGAGATTTTTTATTGTGTCGTGGCATATATCGACATCTGTTGATTTTGTGCATATTCGGTTGTATTCTGTGCAAATTCGGAGAAGCGGGGAGTGCTTTAAAACGTTCGTTCAACATATGGGAATGTGGAAATGTTTTGGTATTGGCGTGTCGGGGATATCGCGATGTTCAACTGCTGGACATATTTTATAATTGGGAAAGCCAATGTTTTAAGGAAGGTATGAGTTAGTAAAGGGCTAGGTCGAATAAAACTGTTGACAAAGATTAGGGACAACTAACAAATGATAATACTCAGAATCTTGAACTATATATCTATCACCCTTAAAGGTCCACTGCCGAAGTAATCCTTACGTGATGGGGGACTTTGACTCCGTGATATAGACAATAGACTCCGTGGTGAGCGCAATGGTATTGATGTTACACAGGAAAATGCTGCTATTCTTCTCCTGGATTTGGTCCCTTAGTTGTCTCCTACGACATTCACGGGGAAAGAGAGAGTAGTGCTATACCTGACCGAAGGTGTATTTTGGAAGGTGTTACCAACTTTGTGGTTCGACTTCGGAGTAACCACCACATCTATTTCTACCTAATAACGTTAGTGTTAAGGCACCGCTGTGTTATGTGTGAAGGGTGTGGTAAGAAAAACATACTTATCCGAGGCGATTCTCAGGGGTAGTAACGCATCTGTGGCCAATGTCAGGCATAACTCTGTCCTGTCAACCTGGTCGGGGCGCGGCCTGTACTCCTTTTGCCCAGACGTGGCAATGGGCAGGCCACATCGTTCGTAGGACAGACAACCGATGGGGTAGAAGAGTCCTCGAATGGAGACCATGCTTGTTTATGACTCCAATAATATAAAAAGATCGACACCACGTGTCATAGTTCCCTACGAAGTTACAATAACTATAATAATAATATAATAGTCAAGCGGTTTAATAAAAACTTTAATTAAAATGCTTGAACTTATGGAATGTGAACTACATTCCTGTCAAGCGCTTTAATATTTTTTCATTAAATGGGAGCGATTTTGAGAACTACTGTACTTATACGTATTTATATTCAAAGCATAGCTGCCAATATTATAATATATATTGGTTGCTTTATATAAACAGTTACCATTTCCCTTCGGAATACACTCGGGGTTTTCCAGTAAGATCTATTGTGGCGGTTATAAAAGGCTGTTATCGACTTTTAAAGGTTGGATGTAGTGATATGAATGATTTATTTCCATACATTCGGGTATTCATAGAGCTTCCGTGAATTTCGGTTCTATTATCCTCACGTGAATTGATTTTATTAAAGACCTGCCAGAAATACACGTTTCGACATATTTATCATAAGAATAGTTTATAATGTGTTTGTGTATGTTATTCGTTATTTTCTTAGGCGTGTAGAGTGTGTATATGAGATCTGCTGTCAGCTTTTATTTGACAGCATTGCCTTTTGATTCATGACCGTAAGTCCAGGATATGAACAATGTGATCTGCCTCTCACAAAAATATTTACCTAAATCTGCAAACTAAGTGTGATGTTTTAAAACCCTCTTCCCGTTTCTTCAAGGTTCCTTTGTTCAGTAGTAGACTCTTAAATATTCCTATTTTTACTATAAAAGTAGGAAACCCAACGGTAAGCTGTCCATGGATATCACGAACGTACGCTTTCTACACTCATAACCCCACACTAGGATTTTCTCCTGTGTCGTGGATGCCAGAACAGAAACCTAAACTCATCATTCAGATGTCTGTCTGGCCGGGGATCGAAACCGGGACCCACTGCGTGTCAGACCGGTACGGTGACCGCTCCGCCACGCGGGTCGTCAAACACGGTCATTAGTGAACACACATGAGATAATGTGTAATCTAGTGTTACCTGAGGTTGGCGACAGATACGTTTATGTGTGAAAATTTATGTTAATATACATAATTTATTTTATGATTAGCGTAGCGTAACATAAAATTATGTTGGTGACGTAACTTTCGATTCCATCCATCAAGACCACCCTGTCATACGGAAACCTAGAGATTATTTTTATATGATAGGGTGATTTTGATGCCTCACTTGAACGTGTTTCCCATTACACCCCAGGATATTCAAAAACAAGAAAAGAGAGTTGCTATCTGTAAATATTGGCAGTTCGTTGAGTAATCCTATCGATCGTATACCAATTGTGTCCAAAGTCCTAAAAACGTTTGCTGGATATTGATTCCAGCTCTCTAGTGTTACTTGAAAAGGCAGTAAAGCGGAAAAATTTCAATATTCCAGCGAAAAACTTTGAACAGCTCCTGAAGAGTTGGCGGAGTAGCTCTAAAGGGATTTTCTTTTCCGATCCGAGTACCTACAAGTACTTAAATGAGATGAAATGAATTCTTTAAGCCGGGTTTGAGTGTTAATTTAGAATCTTGCTTTTTTGCCGTAGATAATTGGAAACTTTGAATGGTTGACAAACTAAAGATAGTCGTTTTTAAATTTGTAGAATTCTTTGTGGTTCAACTCCGTAGACATCATCGCTACATGTATTTCTGTCTAATAACGCAGTGGTATTCTGTTATATTTTAAACTAGCTGTGCTACGCGGTTTCACCCGCTACTACAGAAGAAAAAACAAATAAACACAGCGTGATGCTATATGCTATAGCTTTCCTCAATAAATTGACAATTTAACACAATAATAAATTTTCAATTTGAACCAGTAGTTCCTGAGATTAGCGCGTTCAACCAAAAAAACGAACTCTTTAGCTTTATAATATTAGTATAGATGATGGGAAGAGATATAAAGGAGACATACTTATCCGAGGCGTTACAAAACTTATACGTCAGGGATAGAAATACATAAGTGGCCAACCTCAGGCAAGAGCTTGTCTTTGGTTGATTGCTGGTGTCTATGGACGACGATGGTCACTTACCATCAAATGTGCATCCATTTGATGGTAAGTGGCCATCTCATGCTCATTTGTTTCTTCTGTATTTTGTATAAAAAACTGTTTAGTGGGGAAATTTTTGTATAGACAAGAGTTCAAACCCAGTTTAGAGATAAATGTGAATGAATTGATAGACAGGAGAATGAAATAGAATATAGAACCTGCTAATGTCCAATTAAAAAAAAGATTAGACACGCCGTTTTCTATTTATTGGTAGGCAAAAGATGTCCAAGGACGACTGTGGTCGTATAATCTATCGGTTATAGTTTTAATCTTTGTGTACGTTTTTATCGAGATACTAGCATGTTCTGCTGAATGTCTTCCATTTGTCTTTTGTGTTTTTATTAAAAAACTCAGTTTTAAACCTTGAATTTAAACCCTATTATTTTCTGGATAAAAATATTTTTTTGCGAAATGCGTTACGAAAACAGTTGTTAGCGCAACAACTAGATGACGCTGTACCCCTTTCTACATTACACTAACGATTTGATATCGTAGCTTCTATAAGAGCTTAACTTTGGTATATGCGAATATGGATTGCAGTGATAACTTAATGCTCTTATGTTCAGAAATCTTTTATATTCTATTATTATTATTGAGTTTTACTTCTGCCCTTATGTGAGTTATACACACATATTTTTTGACCTATTTAATTTAAAACGCGTTATCGCAAGTTACTTTATGCGGATCCAGTTATGAAGTGTTCTCAAAACTAATTTTTCAGCTTAAGAAACTGAGATTAGAAAGCTCAGCAATTACTTAGTATCTGGGAATGTCGAGTACCTTCTCGCTAATTACTAGAACACCTCGCAACCTACATTGGAGCTAGGTCTTTGAGAGAAACTGTACCTACTGTTTTGTACCTTTACCGTCTAACTATTCAGTTTTTTCATATTTAGTTTTTTTGATTTAATTCAGTTTATTTTCGAAATAGTATTATAGTATATCTACATATCTAATAGTGGTACATAGCTCTCCATGAGACCGCACTCTTAATATATTGCGTAAACATGAACACCAAGATGTCAACAAGATTGACGGAAGTTAATTTGTTTACGGTAAGTCGGAACTTTTCAATTTAGGTCGGTATTTGTATAAATTACTCTCGCACTTGTGAAGTTTGGCGCGCGTGTTGATTTATAGATAAGGTTGACGTTTCTGGTGTTTTCTCGTTATTGTGGTGTATATAAACAATTTAAATTATTAAGCAGTTTAGGATACTAAACAGAAAATTCCTTATTATCGAGAAAAAATAGGTTCGTTCATTATTCTTTGCGATTTAGTGAGTAAGTAAGTAGTCCTACTACTTATAATTTTACACTTGGTGATACGTGGGTCGCAAGAAATTGGTTATGTGAAGTGTACGCGAACTGTTCGTGAATTCAGTAAAGCCCTTTATGAAGGCTACCGTAGCTGTGGCGTTGCGTGGGTTTATGCCGCCCGAGGCAGATTGACGATCAAAGTAAAAGATCGCCAAACTTAAATATTCTGTCGCTTCCTAAAAGCGCGGCTCCTCTCCAATTCNGCCATTGCGCCGTAGTTCTTATTTCTAGCGTAAAAAAGGTGTTCATAAAAAAAAAGGTGTGGACGCCAGCAGACAAAAAATAGGTACGTAGCCATTTTAGATCACACGAGCGGTAACGCAGATACGTTTGACAGGTACGAGTAGAAACTGTTCTATGTGGTAACATGTCCATGGACGGCGTTAGCTACTTACCATCAGTTGGAAGGCAAATTGGTTCGCTACTTTTTTTGAAGGTGGTAGAACTCCATGTGGTTCAACTCCGGAAGCACCACCGCCACACCTATTTCTGCCTAATAACAGCAGTATTATGCGCTGTTGTGTTCTGGTCTGCAGGGTGTGGTAAGGGAGACATACTTTTCCGAGGCACTCCATCTTAGGCCTCAGGGGTAGCAACGCATCTGTGGCTAACCTTAGGTGAGACTTTGATCTTATCTAGGATTGATTACAGATGTCCATGGCGGCAGTGGCCACTTACCATCAGGTGGGCTGCATGCTCGTTTGCTACTTCCGAACCAAAAAAATAATCACTTCAATTTGATAAAAAAAATTGATGCGGGATATACTACAAATGGTAGGAATTTTTCAATTTACGTTGGTATTTGTATAATTCGTCGCTTCGCATTTTAAGAATGTAGC
>MOOZ01000689.1:47678-57818 GCA_002930495.1 Cecropterus lyciades | reverse complement strand
TCTGCGAGCAACCCCAGATAAGAACAGAGTCTTACCTGAGGTTGGAGGATACTCAGCGAAAGGATGCGTTGCTATTCCTGAAGACTAAGTTGGAATGACTCAGATAAGAATGTCTTTCTTACCAGACCCTGCAGACCAAAACACAGCAGCGCTTAGCACTGCTGTTATTGAGTCGAAATAGGTGTGGAGATGGTGCTTCCCGAATCGAACCACAAAGGGTTCTACCACCTACAAAACGAATCGCGTAATAGTAGAATTAAAAAAACATTATCCACTTTCCTTGACTTGTGTATTTAATTTTTTAACATTATTTTAAAATTTAAAATGTTATTATATAAACATGTTTGCCATTAGTGAACTAAGTAGAAAATTGAGTGGGATATATGCTTTTAACGAGTCACTTTATGGCTGACTCAAACTAGCTTAATAGTGCTTTCAAGAAATATTTAAAAATAAATTAACTTTAACTGCACTCACCAAAGTTTCGACTAAAGCCGATCAAAGAGAATATTAAAGTCAGTACATACGTCTGCAAAGTCACTGAAGCATCGACATAAGTCAATACAGCAGCGTTTCCCAAACTTTACTATGCCGTGGCCGTATTATGTATAATATATAAATGTATTGTAGTATAAAAATCGGCCAAGTGTTACTCTGCTGCACATGGAGAGGTCCAAGCTAAATTAAAAAAAAAATCAAAACACAAAACAACAACTAATTTACTACATCGACAACAGAAGAGTCATATTAGTGTTGACACAAAACGCAAACACTATGTTGTACATTGTCATTAACACAGAGATAACACGGTGTTTTATTTTCATGGCCGCTACAGGGTCGCGACCTACAATTTGGGAAACGCTGCAGAACAGCATCTGCAAAGTTACTTAGCGCTCCCAATACATCAACATTTATGTTCAGTTTTGATCTATATATATTATGTCTACGTGTGAGATTACACTTTACACGCGTTTAAGTGCAATATCAAGAATGTTTGAAACACAAGTTGTACTATTTTCCGTTTAAACTAGTGAAATATTTTTGTATGAACCATGTAACGTTAAATATGGATATGAATGAAATTAAATTGAATTGAATTAAATTCAAATTGCATGAAATACCTTGAAGGTAATTGACCAGTATTTTTTCTCGGTTTAAACACACACTTTACAGTTTTTTTTAAGCATTCACTACATTTACGTACGTCACTAATCGTTCGCTAAAATCGAATACTTATTATAAGATACTTATTAGATGCAGAAGCATATTATTCATGACAATTCGCGTTAATATTTTGAATCATGCAGTGTCAAACTTCTTTTGAACTTTATTTTTTAAAAGGTTTAAGTAGTAAACGAGCATGCATTCCAACTGATGGTAAGTGGTTACTGCCGTCTATTTTTAAGCAACTTCATACAACAAGGGTAGCAAAATACAGGGGTTCTATCTGAAGTCGATCACAGATGCGTTGCTACTACTAGGACTAAATGATCACCTTTGACTTTTGACGACCCGCGTGGCGGAGCGGTCACCATACCGTTCTGACACGCAGTGGGTCACGGGTTCGATCCCCGGCCCGTCAGAAATCTGAATGATGAGTTTAGGTTTCTGTTCTGGGTCTGGGTGTTTGTGTATTCGTCTTTGTGTGTCCATGGCACCAACGATACAGGAGAAAATCCTAGTATGGGGCTATGAGTGTAGAAAGCGTGATTTCTTTTTTTTTTGTTTATATGAAAGTGAGCTGACAACCTCACGCTTCCATCGAAACACAAGAGCTGGTTGTACTAGAACTACGCGACTGAAAAAAATATCAACACAAATCATATCCGTGGGTCAAATTCAGAACTTACCTTTAACTACATACCAATGTTTACCATATTACGAATCCTGAATCAAGTCAATTTCAACAAATGTTTGCAATTCGGTTTCAAGAACACCTGTGTTACCAGTAATGCGTTCTTCCTAGAAAATGTATTACCTAAACTCGAAATACGACAGTGAGGAATGGGGGTAATAAAAATAGCTTCTTAGTCCGAGAATTGGATGAAATAGCCACTTATGTCCGTTAAACATTTTAGCTGAAGTATCTAGTACAATAAAGATATTCTATGTATGATATCTGTTACCTAATATTTAGTTGGGCCTTCATGTAACTAAGTGATTAAGGCTCACCGTATATGTATAAACAATTGATACACTTAATATGATATGTGAATGGTGCTCACGATGCGGTTTTTGAATTTCTTTTTGCCAATATATAGACCCAATATAGATCATGGTCACAACGGTGAGATCCGCCGTGATCACAATCCATGTAACTGGGTTGAAACGTCGTTAAAAATAACTTCAAAAAACCGCATATCCTGAGTACCTACCTATTACACAAGAAAAAGTATCAAGCTCGCGATATTATTAATCTAAAACCATATATTACAATTGTTATATTGATCAAATAGTTTAGTCGAGTTCTGTGTTTCTACGGTTTTATGAGGATCAAATAGTTTACCCACATATTTCTGTCTAAGAACAGTGTTATGCGCTGCTGTATTCTGGTCTGAAGGGTGTGGTAAGGGAGATATACTTATCCGAGGCATTCCAACTTAGTCCTCAGGGGTAGCAACGCACCTGGTGCTAACCTTAGGTAAGACCTGATCTTACGTGGGGTTGATTACAGGTTCCATGGGCAGCAGTGGCCACTTACCATGAGGTGACTGCATGCTCGTTTCCTACTTCCATATTATAAAAAAATACGGCAAAGCCTGTCATGATTGGTTTATGTACCGTGATTGGTATATGTACTAGTTTTCTCGTTTCTTAGGTTTTATTTTTTGTGCGAAATCCTGATTACATTTTATAAAATAGAAGTAGCCTAAGTTACGCCTTATAACATCAGCTATCCAACAGTGTAGGTCCCATCGAAAGCGGTTCAGCGGTTTCAGAGATTATCCAGAACAAACAGACAGACAGACAAACAGTTATCAGTGTCGTATATACTTCCATATGCATTTGATAAAAAGCTGTTATTTTGATATTACAAACAGACACTTCAATATTATTTATATGTATAGATGTATAGATTAATAATAAAAAAACTAAAACATTTTTATTTTTTCATCTTACAAAACAACAATTTTCTTCATCTTGTCAAAACTAATGTACTACTTCTAAACTAGATTTTGTATAAAGTCATAAGAGGGATACAAAGATATTGATTAATTTACAATATATTTATTTCAACAGTATCCTATATAGATGAGTGCAGTCATTAAAGACCTTGGCCTTCTTGCAGACGTCCTGCTTGTGTTGCGTGGCCTCCGCTGTCTCTATACAGGAGCTGCCGTTATCAGTGATTAAGTTCCTTTGCGTGAGTTGGTGAGCTACTTGCACGTGTTTTCTGAAATAGATATAAAGTATGTAAAAGCAAATCTATCTGTCTAGTGAACCAGAATGAGAGGAAGCTAATTGTGTGGTAATATTAATAATAATAATTGTACTAACCACGACGCGAAAAAAAAATAAAAAACGTTGCTGAAGGAGACTGTAAAAACTGCAAGATGGAAGTGTGTCGACCTCCCGCAAGTCATCAAGAGATGGCTCTGTATACTGAATCTCAAAGTCCTGTATATATATACAAGTTCCGAACAGAAACGATTGGAGTACGGCCGCTCCCCAGACACTCGCTTGGCGGGAAATCTCCCATTTTTGCTCACAGGCAAGTGATATTTATCAACTCACGCTTGGCCCACGTTTGCTATTACCTGAACTCTCTTCACTAAAATAGTAGACTTAGCCGTAAAACAGTTGTTTTTCCAGTGAAGTAGCGTTGATCCGTGCCGCCCACGATTGGAGTTGAATTTGCCCTCACCCATCTAAAAATTTAAGTCGGCGAAAAAAAACATGAAATCTAAAATGTCTATGACACGTGACGATGACACCTGACACCTTGATAACAAAAAACAAGGTCACAAATCTAAATATACTGCCACCCGCAATATGTGCTGCTCAAGCGCACAAGTTGAGTTTCAAAATTTGCCACTGAAAATACCCGTTATATAATACAAAATAAACGATTTCTACCGCCCGGATCAAAGATATGCCGTCCTGAGTCGTAGCAGTCTTTGATCCTCCCACGCTACGCCGCTACACTGCTACGCTACTACGTTGCTACGTTGGGATTTACTTGAAACAAGTCCTTAAACTACATAGTTTACCTGTAATTGTCCAAACTGATCTGCCCATTACTGTTCATGATAGCAAACTTCTTCAAAACGCAGTAGATGATACAGGCTTCATCCGACTCTTGTATCTCTGTCCGTTTGTTCTTCGGATACATCTCGTTTAAGCATTGTTCAGCGACCACGTCTGAGGTTTTATCGTGAGCGTACATTACCGATATCCTTGCATGAGTGTATGCTACGAAAAGCAATAGGAAGTATATACCTGCAATAATATGTTACAGTATAATAAATGATATTTGTTTAGAAAAAATAATGGACCAACCTACAATTTACCAGGTGGTAGAACTAGTGTTACGACCGGGGAGGTACTGCCGCCATACCTGTGAAGCTGGAAGGGTATGGTTGCCAACTCACTTATAATATGAGACGACCATCTCAATCCTCGGGAGCATCTCATCTGTGATCGACTTCAGATAGAACCCTTGTTCTAAATGAAGTTACTTTTAGATATCTACGGGCGGTAGTCTTCACTTATCATCAGTTGGACTGTATGCTCGTTTGCTACTTTAAAAAAATTGCCGTCACGGGACGCTATTTTTTTTAAAGTACACTACTGGCAGATGTGAAATATCGTGTACGTACAAGTAATGTATATAACTAAATATTTAGTATAATGAAAATAACGCCATCTACGAACGGTACACCGCAGTAAGCAAGGTTAGTTTTGTTCGATACTTAATAGTTCCGACAATGTGTATAAGAGATGGCGCTATCGTTTCACATCACACTCACACACATAAAACTGTATGCTTGTAACCTTAAAAAAAACTCATGACGGTAATTGGTTACGTCTAACTATATGGTGGAAAGGACGAAAGAAAATTGCTATGTGCGCAGCTAATATTTAAGGAAAGCATGCAGGATCGATATAAGGTTGAAGATTAAGGGAACACTACAAGAATAATATTTTTTATCTAAATGAAAATCAGTCATGTCGGGACCCATAGATAAAATAAAAATAAATGTCCCGTGTATCTGTACATTTCTTATATTTGCGATAAAACGCTAGTTTGGACATTCGAGGACATATATTAAGCTATAAAAGATATTTCTATATTTTATCGATCTTTTGTCCGATCAAAAAAAAATTGGAGAATTTCTCCCTATCTTGAGGTAACATTTACCCTTTTTTAAAATTCCATCCACTCTATTTAAAGTTGTAACATTTTAAAATTATGTTACCTTTTTAAACATATTTAGTAATAACTAAAAGTGTTGATCAAAACGTTCCTAATTCCCCATCTTACAAAACGACCTTTGAAATAAAACCAGGTTCTAACTAAAAGATTCCTGCGCTATTTAATGAATATAAATAATTAACACTAAAACACCGAAAATGTTAATTACTTGGAAATTGTGCACTGAAGCTTGATATAAATTATTTGGTTTCTTAAGTCTTGAAATATTACCACTACATTATACACAAAGAGGCAAGAAACTTCAGGTTTCTTGTTTAAACGTTCGTTAATGTTAAAAGCAAAGTAATTGTTGCAAAGTAAACAACACGTAACAAGTTATGAAATATCGTAACTTTTTTCTTCACTTCACTGATTACTTATCTTCCCCAGGTTAAGCTCTCATACTAATTTACGCATATAATATTCACGATATAATTTTCCTTCCCTACGCTGTGTAAATTTGCCTTATCTGATTTATAGTGAGGCTTCCATCCTTAAACTAAAGTTGATGCTATCAAATTTTCACCTGCTTAGTCGCATTTATTATGGTATATTCAAGTAACATTTTTTTTTATCAATCTGAAGTAGCAGACGAGGTTGCAGTCCACCTGATGGTACGTGATTACTACCTCCCATGGACATATGTAAGCAACTTCATACAGAATAGGGGGTTTTATACAGAATAGTAGGTGAACTAGTGAAGTTAGAGTGATCGAACCATAACATAGTAGAAACATAACATAGTTTATTTAATTTAAAGGATTAATAAATTTTAATTTCTTTTCATATTTATGTTCATGGATATTTCAACGAGTTTCTGACAAAGATTTATAATGAAACCTAAATGTACAATCATTAAAGATTAATTTAGTTATATTATGTTTAGTTATGGGTATACAATATATACTATTGGAGTTGATTTTGCGAAAATGGCAGGTATATAAAAAATGAAGTAAATAATAAATAAAAAACAGGATATAAACAGATTGATTGAAGACATGATTATGACAAATATAAACATAGTGAACGTTTATTTACAAATATAAAATTACGAACATACAAAATATTTATTTTTACGTACAAAACATATAAAATACATCTATATCACTCATCTATCTCTTTAAACGAAATCACATACAACTGAGTACAATCATTGAAAACTTTGGCTTTCTTGCAAACATCATGGTCCAAGTTCATACTATTGATATTCTGAGCACAGGTTTCCCCAACATCGGAGATAAGGATCCTTGGATCGTATCGATGGATGGCTTGAACCCGCCTGTAGTAGTTGTTGATGTTGATTACGCCGTCATTGGACATGATGCCGAACTTTTTCAACACGCAGTGAATGATGCATGGGACATCATTCCTGTCGATGCGTAGAGGATACTTGTAGAGGTTCCGAGGATACATCTCTATGAGACAGTCGTTGGTGACCATGTCGCTCTTCTTATCTCTAGCATAGAGGATGGACAAGGATGGCTCAGAATCCAGGTTTTGTGAGAGGAATTTGTTTTTATAACAGCTTACTGATAAGACTAGTGTCAGCGTGACAAATGTTTGTAAAGCTGAAATTAATTGTAGGTTATTTTTTTATAATGAAATAGATATTTATTTTATGTATTTTTCCATTTTTGTTAAATGAAACAAATAAAACAGGAAGAAATAGGAAACAGATATATATGAGACAGGAGGTCTATTTGAACGTATTTTCGTTTGATGCTAAGATGTCGCTTACAATAGTGAAACACGTTTAGTCTTTGAATAATATTTGAATATAAAACGGAAAAAAATAATAATAACGTATTCCAAAAATGTAACAAAGATATCCTATTTTTTGTTACAGAAAATGATGTTAATATTTCGTAACAGAGATATTAAGACCGCGATAGCCCTGAGCGAAACAACATTGTTCATGTATCACAAAATACCCAGCGATCTATTACAAAGGAATTAATAAAAAGTTCCGAAAGAATATCCAGCATTCTTTTGTACTTGTTCCTATTTATAAATCAGTTCGACTTATATATTATACGAGATGAGATGTATAAATTTAACAAAGTTTTTTTAACAAATATCCACAATGAGAATCATGTCTGGATATATGTAATAGTTACAACAGTATTAGGTATTAGTGGAAATTTGTGGCTACTTGTCGCCAACTTATCAAGAGATGGCGTTACTAGTATTCTGAATGACTATCCAAGTATTCTTAACTTTCTGTTTATACTCGTATACAAGCTCCAAATAGAGACCGAGACTGGCAGGATATCTCGCTTCGCTAAGAACATATATAAATGAGGTAATTATTATACATCTCAACTTTTGGTAAAACTCCTATCCTATACATCTAATATTATAATCACACGTTCCTCCAACATTGGAAATGAAAATCCTTTGATCAATGAAGTTACTTGCAATAAAATTATGGTAATATAAGTTATGATGCGTGATGCAAATAACATAAAATCAAATTTTATTCTAGCCGTTTTTGTCAGATTTACTAAAAAGCTATTTTGATAAAATGTTTTGCTCGTTTATTTGATTTTAGGCTCTTTATCGCTCGCAGTAGAACAAGTGTCGAATGCTCCATTTTATTTTACTTTTCTCTTTTAGTATTTTTCTAAGGTATCGCTTTGTATTTGTGCTGTAATTAGCTGTTTGACATAATTCTAGTTTTGTGTAGGTTCTCTGTACATTTAATTGGTTTGTGCGTCTTATTTCAAGTAATAACTAGTAGAATATAATGATAACTTTTTATTTATTTACAAGCAAATATTAGACGAGAGAAACAAATACAGTTACATTATTTATTAACGATTATGTTTTTGTGTAATTCAGTTTCTTTTAAATTTATTAGACAGCTCTATTTTGTAAAATAACACATTTTTGATGAAGTTAAAATCCCTAATCCAAATTTATAACTGGAGACTGGCTTTGTTTAAAATAATATCATAAATCCCTGTTTTAATTCCAATTTGCATTTGTTCATTTGCAATCTTCATATGAATGTACCAAATATTTTTAATACTAAGTTTTTGGTCGGCAGATTTCCTGCAGTTTTCTATTTTTATTGTTATATTTATATAAGAAGCAAATAAGTATACGGATTGGACGCTCGTGTGATGGTAATTGGTCACTACTGCCTATATTTATTAACGAACTTCATACAGAACAGGCGTTTCGCATCGATCATATCTTTAGGACTGAGATAATCGTTTCATATGTAAGTAAGCCGAAATTCGATTAAATAAATAACATTCTATATGAACTTGCTTGCAGAAGTCCATGGGCGGCAGTGACCATTTACCATCAGATAGACTACGCTCGTTTGTTACTTAAAATTAATAAAAAAAGATGTTTATCGCAGTGGTTACTTAAAATCGCATTCGAATATGAGTACTGCTTATGTAACTATGCTCAAACAACATGGACCTGGTCTTAAGTTTAATAATACTTCAAAGACGTATATGTAACGTATAACTTTAAAATTTATAAATAATTTTATATGTACTCACTTTCCATTTTAATAAATCTCACCGTTTCACTTCCACAAAACGTTAAACATGGTTGGTTGATCAGAAACTGATTTCTTCTTACCCTGAAAAGTAAGTATTACTGTAATGTTTGCCCGAAATGTTTTATACACAGAAGGCTTTCGGCAAACAATCGGCCATTGTTAGCGAAGGCTGATAAGAGAAAATTGAAACGAGGCATACAAAGTTACAGGTGTTATTGAGTTCCTATTTTTAGGTTATATAATGAAATTCATCGCTTTTTTAGACTGATTTGTTATGTGCCACTGATGGGAATATCTTTCCATAACTATGTATGTCTACCTTAGACCTTAGGCGAAGAAACGCATTTATGACTAACAATAGTGGCAGTAGATACTTATCATCATATTAACTGCTACTCGTTTGCTACTACTATATTAAGACGAAATTAAGAAGAATATCTTCCACATTGTTCAATGCGAATTGGTTATAGAGTTTTAGGACTAGTGAACTCGTTATGGATGTTTCTTGCTTCCAAATGCGAGAAAATAAAGAACTGCCGTCCACAGGTAGCATTTGAGATTTGCGATTACGAGTACCATTCATTCGGAGTCATTTACCAATCATTTACCAGTCAGGTAGCATCAGAGTAGATCGACACGAGAGATACCACCGCAACACATAAGTATTTGTAGTGTGAAGCATATTTTGCGTTGGGGTGAAAGGATGTGGTTGTCGGCTCACTTTCATACGTTTCATCTCAGTCCTCGAGAGTGACCACTTACCATCAGGTGGACTGCATGCAGATTAGGGGAGGCCTATGTCCAGCAGTGGACTTTCAAGGGCTGATGGATGGATGGATGGATGGACTGCATGCTCGTTTTTCTACTGTTTCTATATAAAATCTATAATTCTTATTTAAATAAACAAAAAATATTGTCGACCACGTTTTTCTCTAATAATAGATATAAAGTAATTATTTCTGATTAAAAATATAACAAAAACTTTTCTTTTAAGAGGAAATCGACTGCACCGAGCGAGACTTTGAAAAGAATCGAATGGATAGACTCAAAATGTGTTAAATCTTTAATAAATCTTAATACTTTACTAGTAAAATTGTTAAAAACATTAAGACTAAAACCCAACTGCTTTAAACGACTGTTTTTCTTCATTATGATATATTGAATATATATGAGTTTTCGTCAATATAGTCAATTAAAGGTATTA
>MOOZ01000684.1:574523-593418 GCA_002930495.1 Cecropterus lyciades | reverse complement strand
TGCTGTACGACGCTTCGTTTTCGAGATATAGGTACTCAAAGTCGTAACAATACCCTTTACTGCGTACTTATATATGTTGGCAAATTTTTAAATGTCTGTATATTGGATTGTTTACCTCTAGAGACACCAAAGCCACTTCTATGTTAGTAGTAAGGGAGGATAAAATGCATTTCAACATTATCCTCAGGGGTAGCAACACATCTGTGCCATCATCGTGTTAAATTCTAATCTTATCTGACACATACCCACACTATGCCTACTCATGACTTGAAAGGTAACATTGTGACTAATATTATTTATGTCTGTGACTTCATACCATGAACATTTATGAGACTGTTAATTTAAGTAAGAAATAGTTACTTACTGATCATAATAACTGTTTGTGGTTAATATCAACCATATTAAATACATATAGATTTAAACTAACAACATAAAGAGTTATCATTCCAGCTTCCCAGGTATTCATTACTTTTCAGTCATATATTTTTTCTTTTTATTGTACCACCACCCATGAACATGTGCAATGAACCTTAGGTAAGAACAAAGTCTCACCTAAGGTTGGCCACAGATGCGTTGCTACCCCTGAGGACTCAGATGGAATGCCTCAGAAAAGTATGTCTCCTTTACAACACCGTTCAGATTTGAACACAACAGCGCATAATACTGCTGTTATAAGTCAGAAATAGGTGTGGCGGTGGTGCTTCCGGAGTTGACCGACAAAGAGCTCTACCACCTTCAATAATTTAATCATAATTTTTGATTAAAGTCATTATAAGAAAACTTAAAATTCCTAAGAGTCCTTTAGTTATAATATAACTAGTGCCCAACTGAAGGTCAATTTTGGCCGAAGCCGACCTTCGACTATGCCACAACCTCTGGCCGAGGCTAAACCCAAAGGTTCAGAAACCATAAGAAATTCAGTTTTAAAGTGGCTAATTAAAATTTGCAAAAAATATTTTAAGCTATTTGGTATTTCAACCGACTTCCCAAAGGAAAGAGGTATCTATTCATCGTGTTATAATATTTTAAAAAATGTTTCTTGTTAATGATTTTTATTTCAACTTCTGTTTATAAAGAACTATATTGATTGGATATAAAATATTCTAGATCTAAAATTTTCTATATCTAATGCTTTATTACTTCATATGTTATGAATAATTTGAATTTAATTAATTGCTGACAACACAAACTGACAGTGGAGTCTTCGATTACCCTTGCGGTACACCATCTTCTACGCGGTTGTGTGTATGGGGTTATTCAATTCAGATGCTTCCTGGAACGTTCTGCTTCAGTCAAAACTTCAGCTCATTTTTGCCAAAGCTAAAGGTATTTTTTTATGGGCACAGGTGGCCAAAGCCAAAGCTGAAGCTTCAGTTTGACACAAAAAATAACTAAAGAACCCAGGAATCTATGTTAAGTAATTATGGTATTGTTACCAATGAGCTAAAAATTAAAATACTCTTAATTAAAACCTAAAACCTAATTAAATCTGTGCTGTAACTAGATCAGCATTGCTCAGGCACAAGAGCAGACACTAGATAACAGCACAAATGACCAGAGCAGGAAAAATTCTCCAAGAGTGCAACACGCGCATCAAAGGCTAGTCTTGGCACCATATTTAATTACCAATTAACTAATAAACATGTTCCTGTATACTTTACCTGGTCAAAATCTGGATCAGTGTGAATTTTTTGCTGTGTAATTTCTGATAATGAGTTCCTTCGTGATTCATTTTGTATCAATGGTTGATTGTCGTCTTCGGAGTCCATATTTCTTTGATATTTAGTAAGGGATGAAGTATATGTTAGATCTACTTCTACGTAATATACTATACAAGTCCTCGGTATCTAAGCTATCATGCTAAATAAATTTAATAATAGTCACAAATTAATGGATATATTTTTAAAATTACTCACATTTTTCACGCCCTTAAATTCGATGTATCAACAGTTTACCGAATTTCAATTAAATATTACATAGTACATACCTATGCACCGAAATATTTTGCCAAATATTTTATTCATATTCTCCTAGGCTTTAAATAAACAACACCGTAAATCGGGCGTTGCGATTTCTGCTAAATTGTAATTCATATTATCTACTACATTACTGGACAAACTATTACACAATAGAAACAATAAAATAGTTCATTGACGTTAACAATGTAAACATATGGAATTTAATATCATAAACAATAAACAACCATTTCTAATTTTGAATTTCGTATACGTTTCAGAAATAGAAACATGTAAGTACAATTAGAGATTGTTTTTATCTAAACAAATGAATAAAAATTAAATAAGAGTAACAAAGAGACAGACTAGCACCACACTAGAATTGTTTTGGTGGACTAGTTTGAATTTGACATTCATGATATAACTTGATTAAAAGAATTGTCAGTATGATATTCAATTTGACACTATCGTTCATTAATCGTTAATAACTTCGTCATCAATTTTACTTTAACCGCATAAAAGGGTAAAGTTAGTTAATTTACCCTTTTAGATATTATGAAATAATTCAAATTTTACACTTACCATGAGGCTATCATCAAATGTAATGTGTTGTTCCATGCTTAGAGTCATTTTTAAATTTTGTTATATCTGAAAAAAACAATAAGGTTTTTTAATCATAAGCAAGCCTGTAAGGTATGTAATTTAGTTAATTCAATAAATATCAAGACGAATTTAAATTGAATTTTTATATTCTATCTTAAATTTAAATGCTCATCGAGGATAACTTATTTCAATATAAAATTGTTTAATTGATTGTGATAAGATAATTATCAGAAAACACCAAAATCGTATGGATTTGCGTCCAAATGTTTATGTACATTTATTACACCAATTTTAGCTAATAATTTGACATTGTAAAGTGATGTATTTAATCTTTGATAGTTTCATATTTAATTCTGGAATAAAATAATATTTTTGTAATTACATTATCCTAAAATTAAAAGGTAACCAATCTCATTAGTTACATCGCCTGATAATTTGAAATACATTCTTTGCGTAATGAAAAAAAATAATTGAATTATAGAGACTTCTTAATGTCTTACTATCTTACTACATGAAACATCGAATACAAAGTTATTTTTTTTATTTCTGCTCAAAATTACGCTGTTTGCAACAGCGTATTTGACTTATTTGTATACACAGAAATCATATTCATGGTTGATGAAAAGGTAAGTCAACAAAGTTGAATAATATTTCTCGTTTCCAAACGTTTCCAGACGTTTGACGTAAGAATTGTCAGTGTCGCATTGTCAGTTGTTATGTGATAACGTGAGGTTGATCGCAGCAGTTGAGCTTTGTAGTGCATTTTATTTTCATAATTTATTTACAATACAATAAAAGGACATCATAGGATCTGAAAGTCATACAGGTAGGAAATTTAAAATAAACTTGTCTTAATCGAAATGTTTTCCGAAAAAATAGCAGTAAACATAACCTACAAATATGTGGCGATGTTTTTATTTTTTATGTTTCCGGACTCGATCCCCGGCCAGACAGATATCGAAGTCATATGATGTATTTCGAATTCAGTGTTATGTTCTCGTTTTCATTTGTGTTGATTCTCCCCACGACACGGGGAACCATATTATGTGCTTAGTATAGAATGCCAGCGACGAGTTGTGATAGCGTAGGCACGTACCACTGATTTTTCTTAAATTATGTGCGTATTGGAAATTTATTATCACTGCTTTGCGGTGAAGGAAAGCATTGTGAGGAAACCTGCACACCTAAGAGTTCTCTAAAAAAAAGGAGATCACAAAGCTGAGTGAAGTCTACCAATTCACACTTGGCCAGTGGACTATTGCCTAAAACTCTCTCATTTTGAGAGAAGACCCGTACCCAACAGTAGGACAATAATGGGTTGACGCTGAATAGAATGGACTTGTAGACAGATGTTATGGGTGTAGAAGGCGTTTTTTGAATTATGTTAAGCATTATTTTGTGATTTTATCTTTAGTTTTTATACTTTATAAAAGATTATTGTAGAATTCTTATAAATTTAGCGTATATATAATAATTACAGTCATTTTGAACTCAAGGCAACTTCAATATTATATGTTTTTACATGGATATACTGCTGTTAAAATTAGTTATTTTCTCTTCAGTTTTTATTACATCTCATAAAAAGCTATTATATGTTATCCTAATTTATCCACTCCTTACTTCTATATATCCATGTATAAATATATTTGCACATTAATGTATTCGTAAAAAATTATTTTCAGTGAATCAAAATGATAATTCCTGTACGGTGCTTCACTTGCGGCAAGGTTATAGGCAATAAATGGGAAGCCTACTTGGGTTTGCTACAAGCAGAATATACTGAAGGGTAAGCCATCACAAACTTAAAAGGCTGGTGGTAGAACCAGAATAATTAACAGGGTACCACTCTGGCTGAAACAATTCTTACGTTTCGGGGGAAGGATATGGTGCCAGCTGGCTATCATATTAGGCAACGATTCTTCAACTGACTTCAGATATTGTCTCTGTAGTATATGGAGTTGCTTATGCTTGTCTATGGGTGGCAGTGTCCACTTACCATCATGTGGCCTGTACCTTTATTACTTCAAACTTTAAAAGGCATCTGTTGAAGCGACAATAGTTCTTAAATCACTTTTTTTTTTCAATCTTCATTCATTTATTCTACATATATGAATTTTTAGTTCGTAAAAGAAAGACAAGTAAAAGAACTGTTTGTGGTTTGATGTCAGTGGTACAACTGCCACATCTGCCTCTGCCTAATAATGGCAGTATTAAGCACTGCTGTGTTCCAGTTTGATGGGAGACATATACATCCAGGTGGTAGGACCAGTGTAGTTTGACCGGGGAGGTACCACTGCCACACCAATTTCTAGCATAAAGCAGTTCTTGCGTTTTGTTGGAAGGGTGTAGTTGCCGGCTCACTTGTATATGAGCCAATTATCTCAGCCCTCGAGAGTAGCAAAGCATCTGTGATTGACTCCAGATACAGTCTCTATTCTATATGAAGTTGCTTACAGATATCCATGGGTGGCAGTAACCTGATGGTAAGTCAGGTGGCTCGTTTGCTTCTTCAATCTGATAAAAGAAATATCATTTTTCACTTATTTTACACACACATTTGTTTTTCTAGTGCTCACAATTTATTATTTTTTTAATTATTTATAGTGATGCATTGGACGCGCTTGGATTGAAAAGGTACTGCTGCCGTCGGATGCTGCTTGGACATGTGGATCTGATCGAAAAATTGCTTAACTATGCACCATTAGAGAAGTAATTTTCATAAGCTGTGAGAGAAGATGAGGATTAAAATTAAAAGAAAAATTAAAGGATTATGTTTAAGTTTATTTCATAATATAAAAATTGTGTAAATGAATACTTTTGATAGCGATTGTGATATGTTAATTCGATAGCAACCTATTTGAAGCTGTTAAGTGCTGAATATTTTTACCAATTATAACTATGCAGATATGCAGTTTTAGTTTGCTCCTTGTTTTAGTTCTTGCTGTAAAATGGGTTGCAACTCTTCAGAGTTCAGTTTTCGTTCTAAAATGGCAATGTAATATGGTATTACTATGTAAAAAAACCCTTAATAATAACAGTATTGGGTGTTGATTTTACACAGTCTTCCTTGATGTTGACCCCGTAGATATCTTCTACAACATCCATGAGAAATGAGGTAGTGCTGCTATTTAAGACAAACACCACACAGGACAAGACACGGCAAATGAATCCAACATGACTGTATAATTAAATGAAATGTAATTAGGTGTGTGTAATTAAAACACTTTTTCTTTAAAATTAGCTGGATTATTACGACCTCATTTTATGTAATTCTGTATTATTACATGTATAAATGCAGAACTGTAATAAACTTTATGAAATAACAACCATAATAATACTTGTTGTTTCCACTGCTTAAGTTAACTGTGTATTCTTAATATAATTGTATGTTATAAAAAGAGAATTACATACAACATCTAGAATAAGGAAGTGATTGATTTACTTTAGAAATTTATATCTAAGTACTATTGGTAATAAAAAAATTATAAAGTGAGACTAGTTATATTTATTACGACCTCTTATGTGAGTGTCCAATCCTATGATCTTTATAAATATTTGAAAGATATATGAAGACAACCTAATGAGCAGTGATAGATAGATGGTTGAAAATCGGCCTCTCAATCGAGGGTCCAAGGTTCGAACCCAGCCAGAACCACAGATTTTTCTGAAATAATGTGCGTATTAGAACTACGATGAAGGAAACATTGTTAGGAAACCTACACACCTGAGAGTTCTTAAAAAAATCTCAAAGGCGTGTGAAGTTTCCAGTCCAATCCGCACTTGGCCAGCGCAGTGGACTATGGCCTAAAACTCTCATTCTGAGAGAAGACCCCTGAACAGCAGTGGGACAATAATGGGTTGACGATGACGACATAAAGATAATAACAAACGTGATAAAAGCAAATTACAACCGACTCCATTTTTAAGAAGTGCAACCATCATCAATATCAGTCAGCCTTTGGCCTAGGTCCACGGTTGGACATAGGCCTCACCTGATGGGAGTTTTTGCCAAAAGTTACCACGCCTAGCGTGCGTGTTCAAAGTACATGCAAGTAGAAATGTACAAAGGTATAATTTTAATTGCAGTTTTCGCAGCCGACCTATTGTTATTGTTGTACTGTTGTTACACTAAACACGCATGCATAATTCGAACAATCGTGGGAGTTCTATACAATCTCTATGTTGGATGTTGAAGCGGTATTTATACATAGTATGTTATGATCCAAATAATTTAAAGCGGTTGTTGAAGTGGAAAGATGGTTGCATTAATTACGTCTATGAAAGAGGATCATTGGCATGGAGAATTCAGGACGTAGGTACAAGCCCCAAGGGGTTGCGGGGGGCTAGAAGAGCTATCTGGAACACGGCCAGCGACTCCGGGAAGTTCGACGTTATGTGTGACCCAATACTGTTGTAAGCACCCGAAGGTCTGGATGAGCCTGATTGCTCTCCCGAGCAGTGCCGTACAGGGACGACGCGCTAAGAGGACTCCGGTTCGATTGGGAACCTAGTAGTCCTCTGGATCCGAAGTCAAAAATTGGAGGGCCAATTTCATTTCATTTCATAAGTTTGAAGTAACAAACGAGCATGCAGTCCACCTAATGGTGAGTGGTTACTATTGTCCATGGATATCTGTTAGCGACTTCATATTGTATGGGGGTTTTATCTGAAGTCGATCACAGGTGCATTGTTACTCCCGAGGAGTAAGATGGTCGCCTCATATAAAAGTGAGCCACACCACTGAAACGCAAGAACAGCTTCACGCTACAAATAAGAGTATGTGTGGCGGTGGTACCTCCCCGGTCGAACTGTGCTGGTCCTACCAGCTGGTACAGTTCATCAGGGCATTTCACAGAACTATAAAGGCTTTGTAGATACGTAATTCTATTTTATATCCGAACAAAGTGTGCCAAAAGCTGACGCATTGCGGGTATGTAAATTAATCTTGAAAAACGAATATTTACATACTTACTTTATTGTATTTCAAGTATTTTTACACATTTACTACCTGTAGGTATAATGTAGTTAATTAAAACCGAATAAAATAAAGTAAAAACACTTAATCTAATAACACATCTCATCCTACATTCACTCGAGTAAAGTGCCAATGAGTATGTAAATACTCAGCAAACACAATAAAGAGAGCTCATATTATATCTAATCTTACTTCACTATTTGTGTATGAATTATTTTCGTAGACTTGGTATGCTGTACGCCTCTTATGTTGAATTTATATAAAACTAACAAGAAATTAGTTTGCTCAGGGTTAGCTTAGCCTCAGGCAATTTAACGGCTTATAGTGATAAGTGATAAATGGAGTCTGTTAAAAAGATGACTAAGCGACATGATCGCCATCGGTCTAAGATTTAATACCTAATAGCAAATGCTATTTCCCTTTGTGTTACATTTTATTGACGTAATTTTGAAAGCATTTTTCAAGTCATCCGATTAAAGCGACAAATCATAATATTATGGCCGGCCAATGTGAAATCTGTTTACTTTTTAATTAGTCACTATAAAACTGATAAATGAGGATTAGGAAAGTCATGTCTTCCTCACGACCCTCGAAACTTGAACTCAAGAACGCTGACACTGCTGGATATTGCGATAAGAGTAACAATAGAACTTAAATTCCAAAACAAAGTGCAACAATATTTAAAATATTTATATACTTTTTACAGGTTTGCTAAAGGCATCGTAATAACTAATAGCCGTGCTAAAGGTATTAAATTAACACTGCCAATTAAAGTACATCCTCACCATACATTTAATAAAATGTAAGTCTTGCGTTGCATATCGTAGGTATCGTTGTATATTTAAGCAAAGAAAATGATTTGCAGAATTGAGGATAAGTAATACTAGATTTTTGTCTGTCTGTGTTTTTGAAGCCGCATAAAACAAAACTACTCACTATTACTACTAATTTATATGCAGGATTTAAAGGTACATATATCTTAAGGTAACGTTTAAATTTTTCCTACTAAAGTTTTTTTACTAAACTATTCCTTCTAAAGTTTTAACAGTTTAAAGTAGTTAATTTTTTTTAAACTAATGTAATAATTTTCTCTCATACGACCTTCTTAATGGGTAGGTACCATACATTTTATAACAAAACGGTATATTCTGGTGAATTTTTTCTAAGCGAGCATTGCTTTCTCCGTTTTTTCTGTTATAATCCAGAAACCGTAATTCATGGCTTCATTCCTAATAAAGGGTGTAATCTAACCTACCTGTAAAATTATCTAATTATACCACGACAAATTTATATGTATTTTAAAATAAATTTTATTCAAAATTAAGACATGGAGTTTACTTACCTACCTATTCCTACAACTTCTCAATAAAAATCGATCCACCGCGATGACATCATACAAAACATAAATAAGTAAATTTTATACTTTCATAATATTTATTACCGCGATATGTCGTAAAACAAGAATGTGTCAAGTGGATAGGTCGTGAAGTCTGAGCCCGTTTTAAGCTGCCTGGATCCGGTTTGGTAAGGCTAAACTTAAGCCTAAATGCATATATTTATATTTTCCTTGTAACGTTTTCGTGAAGCAAAAGTAGGTATGTGTTTAATTTGCGCTCAAAAGAATAACGCTTAAATTTAAATTATTATGTATGAATTAGTATTAAAATTAATAAATCATAATTTTGGTACTGAACACTGTCGTACAGTTTTAGTTCTTAAGTGTATACACTATATCATCGATCAATGACAACGATCGATGTAATAGGCGTCAATCCCCGTATTTCAGAAAAATGAAACATTAAACTTCTTTCATAACATAAAACTGTAAAAACTAACTGAAAAGTCCTATAAACTGTTTTTATAAGTGACTTTTCACGATGAGTTTTTACAGTTTTTCCCCACTTTACCTTTTTTCTTCACTCAACTAACTCAACATGAACACATAATTGCAACTGCTTAAAAGTAGGGTTGTAACGGACCTCCGTCTCCGTTACTGCGGAACTTCCGCAAAAAATCGAACCTCCGCTTCCACATCCGCCTCCGGGACTCTAGGCCACGCAGCCGCTCAGCTATATGTTGTACAGAAGCGCGATCACCGATCAAACCCTGAAGCCTGCGGAAAGACATAGGATTTTTTCAGGTGTTCTACCGGCTTTACAAAGGTGAGTGTTTCGAGGACTTCTTTGACTTGGTGCCCACATCAACCTTTCTGCATTGTACTACGTGACGAAAGGTGAATTTCCATCCACATCGATTGGAATCGTGGCGATATTCCACAGTTCGATTAGCACGCTCTTTTCTGCCGCAAACGTTCAAGATTTGGAATGAGCTTCCTCCTGAGGTATTCTTGGAGGGCAATGACATGGGACTCTTAGAAAAAGATGCAAAAAGAGCTCTCCTTTAAAGCCGCTACCGATGCCAGTCTACCTTATAGTTAGGAACAGCCAAAAAAAAATCATGTGAGCCGATCTAGTTTAATCTCATAACAAAAAAAAATATGCCCGCATAATTCTACACACAGAAAAAATACCAAACGGAAAAAATAAAGCGTTGATATCAAAGTACTTATTGCATGGAGTGTAAGGACAGAGATACAAGCGACAGCCATTAATATTGTCATTGAGATGTTTTAATCGTTTTTCCGCTCGCAAGTGGATTTGAAAAGTTAAATTTACTTTGCACTACAAATACTTTAAGTCTAAATTTAAAATGGGGTAGAACCAATACTGTTCTTTCGGGGAGTATTACTGTGTGAAGCAGTTGTTGCATTGCGGTGGATGGGTCCGGAATCTAGGATTAGTCGTTACATTATTTTAAAGTAAGTATAAAAAGTTTAACAGAAATTATGGAACGCACAACAGATTTATGAAAATATAATGCAATGCATAATGATGTAAATGTGCACATTACCTTAATGCAACAGCAAATGTTCGTTAATGTTAGTTCCGAGACCAGAAGAGGGCTAAGGTATCCCCCGCCTGGCGTAAAAGGCGACTAAAAGGGGGCTTCGGGGTTGCGGGCGGCAAGAGAGGGAGCTCGAACCGTCCAGCCAAGCAACTTCGGGAGGGACGCCGGCATGTGTGGTCGCTTGCCGTCGTACATCTGAAGACACGGTGAGCGCCAATGCTCACAGGGAAGAGCCCGTAAGGGGCATCGCGCTCGGAGGACTCCGGACACGCAGCGCTGAGGACGGCCACCGGGGGGGTTTTAGTGCGGTAAAAATCCCACATAACCCGGCGTTGCTCTCACGGCGTCGGGTACCTTTCGAAGGTTTCCCCGTCGTTACAAAAAAAAAGGTGTTAGTTATAGGTATCAACTGTGACTCAACCATTTACCATAACTTGTAACTAAGGACAGTTACATCGAATATGCTACAAGCAAGCTAGGTCAGTTGCAAAACTACTCAAGTATTGTGTCATCAACTGCTTAGAGACTTCGATTTACATAAGTTCGACTATGGCGCCACCATCTCCTCAACTATATCTAACTTCTAACACACTTCTTCACACTTGGCCAGCTTAAAGCCTCTTTCACGCTGCGGGAGACCCTTTTCCCAGCAATGGGATAATAATGAGTTGACGATCATTAAGGTACGCCAGGCATTGTAATTTAGGACCTTTTACCTGTCACGCAGGTGAGGCGAGCGGATCTAGTCCACGTGCGTACAACATAGATCCTGTTGTTTTATATAGATTCTTTCCTGTCATACGAGTTAAACCCAAGGGGGTCGCAGAGTTATTTCACGCGTGCCGGTGTGGATCCGCGTGACAAGAAAAGTCCTTGGGGTAACAACAACATGTGTGGCCATACTGACAGCCATTAGATAGTTTAGTTTTAGCCTCGTTAGTTACCTACATTTTGTGTTGCTGTGTTTTGGGCCGCCAAAATAGAAACACAGTTATTTTCATTTTATGAACCCGTGGTCAGTAGAACCTATGGCGACGTAAATCTCTGATGTTTATTTTAACACTTTTTCTATGAATTATTTTAACCAAAACAACTACAAAATGTACATAATTCGTTAATAACTTTTAAATAACACTAGCTGAAGTACCCTTGCTTCGCTACGTGACAAAAAATATAAGCTTTACTCTCTAACTGTTGGAGGTACATAAAAAGTTATAAGGACCTTCCTGATAGAAAATTAAATGTTAACCTCGTATTTGCCATCGAGAGTTTACTGTTTTTTTAACGTTCTGTTTTTATTTAAATTGGAAATATTAAAGTAGTCAATAGTCGCCTTTAAAAAGCAAAATCGAAATAATAGCGAATCAATAAATAGCGAAAAATATCGAACTCAAAAGTAGCCTATAGCCTGACCAGTTAAATAAGCTACATTCATGCAAAATTTCATGTAAATCGGATCAGTGGTGTTTGCATGTACACACATTAAGTTACACACAGACACACACCATCTCATTTTTATATACATTGGTATAGGTATAGATTATTTCAGGTACCTACTTATTTATCTTATTAGACTAGTCATTAAAAACCAATTGATTTGTCTATACTAATTACAAATTTTTGATTACAAGAAATACTCATCAATAAATTGTGTTTCAATAAATAATAAATAACAGATTTCACTAATACGTTTAATAACTAATTGGTATAGGCTTCAATATTCAATCCCTCATAAACTGTTACCAACACAATTTTAAATCATTACTTGCTATTATTACTTGCAGTAATTACTGTATTTAAATAATAAAGGTATAATTAACCTAAATAAAAGGAGTAAGTTGTTATAAAATAAAAGCACTCTGTATTTTCCTATAACAACCAAGATGGCCATATTGGTTGAGCGAATTGTTTTGTGCATTAAAATAATTGATCATTCATTTCGTATTCCTATTATGTGCGGTCTCGCCCCAATAATTCGGCTGAAGGTTGAAGGACAATGCAGCTTGGATACGAACGGAAACCACACCTCGATCACCAAGGTCTTAACGTAACCTGATCATCATTAATTTAGTCTCCCAAATTTGAATAAATCTTTTCTAACTGATACTAATAGTAGGAGAAGTAAGTACATACGAAAATAAAATTTAATATGTACTTAAAACTACTCCAGGTGCAAAGCGCATAGTACTGATACCTATTTTATTTTACGATGCTAACATGACGGAAACAGTGTGTAATTTTAAGTTACGCGCGCGAAAAATTGTTTCGTACATGAGCGATATCTCACGGTGACAAGAAAAGCGACATAATGCGAAATTTGCACGATGTAAAATAACAAAATTATATTCACATTTTGGAAGATTTTAAACGGGAGTGTTATTATTTTTTTATTAGTTATATTTGTTATGATATCATCCGAAATCGTCATCATTTTATCCACTATAAACTACGTTATTAGAAGCAGTTTCAAATATTTAACTTAAATTGCCGAAATTTTGGTGCCGTTCTTTCTCACTGTATGATATAAGAATAAAAGTGTACACTGGCAGATCCAGGATTTTTATCTTCCTATAGGACCTTCCTACATTGTTTTAGATTTTGGGAGGTTTAGTTCCCACATTTTTGAAATTTTGCTACCCGCTTGAATGGACTTAACAAATTGTAGATTTTGGATCCGCCAATAGCCGTTACTTTGATGTACTGTTCATAAATGCCTTTACCTGGAACAAATATCAAAATGTATCGCTTAAACATCTGCATTGAGATTAAATCCGTCACTGCCTACAGATGACTGGTAGATAGCACGGATGTGGCCAACAATTAATAAACTTTATCAAATTATCCAAATTTTTCTTTGGCTAAAATATTTTAACAGACTCTCTCGGTACTGTCTTAATGGCATTAAGTGAAGTAACCTTAATAACAAGGAAAAAACAAACTCAGTGTCGTGACCGCTTTTTACATTGCAACTGACAATTTAAGTATCGTACTTTAATTTAAGTATCGCACTTTATATTGGTGGAAGGGTGTGGTTGTCAGCTCACTGATATACTCGTATGAGGCGACCATCTAAGTTCTCGGGAGTAGCAACGCATCGGTGATCGACTTCAGATAGAACCACTCTTCTATATGAAGTTGCTTTGAAGTCCATGGGCGGCAGTAACCAATTACCATAGGATGGACTGCATGCTCGTTTGCTATCTCAGTCTGATAATAATAAAAAAATCCATTCCAGAACTTTCCTACTATTTTGCTAACATGTTCTTAAACGCGAAGAACAATTGAAATAAAATTGATTAAAAATAATCACGTGCGTTATTCTAGAACAATGCATGATTACCACATTGCATAGGTGTCTTGCAGTCAATTATTCTATTACCGTGCGGTCCCCGATGTGAGAATGAGCACAGATAGGACACGATTTGAGCGAGCGGTGACCTAGGTTAGTCCGGCACACCTAAGTTTGTAGGGGAATACCTAGAATTGCGTACTCCCTGTTCTTGTGCACAACTCTCCAGGGGAATACCTTTACGTTGTGTAATTGAATTTTAGTAGGCGAGCGGTTTGAACATATATTATGGCGAAATAGCTAGGCTGACATACCTTGTTTCATTGACTTAATTCAGAGGCTGGATTTTTAGATTCCTCCATCGAACATCGAACAACAAACTTTTTTTTGTGATCAAATAAACCCTTAACTGAGTCAGTACGAGAATCCTAGATCTGCCAATGTACTTATTCACATAATTGAAGCCACACAATCGCTCGCTTACTGTCCTAAAGTGCATACAACGTCTAACCGAAATATAAGACAGATACATAGATCGAGAGCATCTCGAGAAAAACTTTAAGGCATACCAAATTCTGCCGATTTACGTAAGGTCTCTTTCCTGTCACGCAAGTCATGTGGATGTGTCCACGTGCGAATCTGTCATGCGTGACATACGCACAAGAGTTGCCAAGAGATTGGAAAGAGGCGCGAGGCTTCGTCTATATTTTTTTGATCTGAACCTAAAAGTAATTTCCTATAGAAGGACTTCCACCACACTTATCTTAATGACACGAAATGAGGTCTTTATGTTAAGAAACATCAATTTGTGCTATTTACGTAACATGGTCATTTGCATCACGTACATGGTATATGTACGTATATGTATGTACGTAGTACGTTCTACTTACGTAGATTCTCCATGTAATTCTAAACATACCTACTCTAAGGTCTTAAGATTAGTAGTAGGAACAAATCGTGGAGGTTTCCATACGACAACTCGAAGAGAGATATTCGGAGAATAGGAAGGAGAAGTAAGGATATAAGGATACATTTCTCATTATAGGCATTATAAGTTACCCGTTGTCCTAGGTCAGGGGTCGGCCACCTGTGGCTCGCGAGCCACGTGCGGCTCATTGGATGTAAAGCTTTGGCACGTTAGTTCCATACGCAATAATAAAGTTACCATAAATAAGCTATGTATTGAAGGCAAGAAAAAAAATTGAGGGTCTAAAAACTTTTAAATTTTGTAAATTGCAATTTTTGACTCTTCCAACTCAAAGGTTGCGCCTTTAAATTTGATTTGAAGCCGTCTCAGGATTAAAGTCGACTTCAGGTATTCAGGACTCAGTATCAAACGAGTATTCAGTCCTCCTGATCCATATGTCCTAGATGTCCATGAACAGCAGTGACCATTGCTGTTCATGGTCATCTAAAAGTAACTTCGAATATGACGGGATTTGTATATGAACTCCATCACAGATGTGTTCTTACTAAGATGATCGCCTCATCGCTAAAGTGCGCCGGCAACCACATCCTTCCTCCGAAACACAAGAACTGATTCACGCTAGAAATAATGTAGGTAGCTGTAGCATCTTCCAGGTCAAAAAAAAACTCTTTCGACCACCTTGTAAGGCGTAGCTTTGGTCTTAGTCTTAATTAACATTAAGAGCAAGACATTAATTGACTGACTCTACCTTAGTACCTTACTTGAGTACTCTACTTTAGTAGAGTAGTCAGGTCTTATTAACTCAAATATATTTGTCAAATGACAGACAAGTCGTGGGAAATGTCACGTGTTTCATTTACGCGTTTCGTTATTACCTGCTTAGCTAATTCAATTACGACTTGATAAAAAAGGATACAAAAACATACAATATCCGTGGTGTAACAAATTACGTAAAAAAAAGTCACAGAAAAACATTAATGACAACAGAACAAATATGACAGATTACAATGTTAGGCACAGATAAAGTAAATAAACTTTGAACACGTTTTTGAAATAAAATTGATGGTGTTGTATTTTCATGGTCGTATACAGAATTTACTAAGTGACTGGTATGGTTAGTCGTTAGCTTGTTAGACGTACCTACAATTTGTTGAAAAGATATAATTTACAGTTGATGTCAAGGTAGTATTCTAAGAACCATTATTGTCAGTGCGTGTTGCAGTTTCTTTGTATTTTACAAAGAAACTGTAAGAGTGCTTATGCATACTATGTTTATGCAGAGTACTTTACCAGGCTTTCTACCCGTAAGAATAAATGAGCAATTAACATATTCTTACGTTTTTGAAAATTGAAGAAGTTGCCATAAGAATAGATTTCATATTTGGTGTCCTCTCTTATTTTTCATGTAAGTAATAATAGAAAAAAATTGAAACGAGGCTTTGGGCTAGCCATTAAAGAGCCTTGGTTCGAGAAAATTAGATTAAAACACAATTATTCTGAAAAAATGTTCTCTGAATATGAATAATTTTGTTAAACTGTCAATAATACGATTACTAACTTTGTTAAAATTAATTTAGTACTGACTGAAAACCGCATTAAAAAGTCGTAGAAAACGAATAATAAAATTTTACTAAAATACAATATACTTAATCGGTTAAAATCAATGCATTAAAGTGAAATTCATACAAATTAGATAAGGTGTAGTGTGTACTTGAAATAAGTGCATAGAAAAGATTAACTATTCAATAACCTGAATAGATAAACGCTATCTAGGGCAATGAAGAAATGTAAGGAAAATTCTCATTTTAAATGGGTAACGTTCATTACTTTTACGTACGTAACGTACATCTGTAATTTCAAAATAAATTTCATTTGATCTTGCGAAATACTATTTAAAAAAATATGACTATATCTGTGTAATCGAGTGTAAACTAATCTTGGAAATTACAAAGTAGCTTACAAGAAACAAAAAAGAATAACCAAAATTTTTTAGAGTTTATGTATAAAACTCAAGAAGCACGTGCAGAAGTTACTAGTATAAAGCCAAAAAAAAACTGTAACATTTAATATTCTCACTTACCGAATTGCTAGCAAACATGACGGCTTCCATCCTCCCGATCAAGCCGGATTTCGAGAAGACTTTAGTACCATGAACCACATGCACACGCATCGACAGATTATACAGACGACCGAATAGGATAAATCTAACGTTATGTGATGCCTGTGCGGATTATGAGAAAGCCTTCGATTCTTTTAAGACCTAGGTGCCGGAGGACATTTAACGACGCCAGATCGACTATAAGTACATCGAGGTGTTGAACTGTATTTACACAGTCACCTTGTCAGTCCGAGTACACTAATAAAGCAAGGACCCCTTCCAAATTTAGCGCCGTGGCAGACAAGGCAATGTGATATCGCCGAAGTTGTTCACAGCTGTATTGGAAGATGATGGAGTTGTGGTGATCTTGGTATTAACATCAATGGCCAACACGTCATTCACCTTCGACTAGTCGATGATAGTGATCATGGCACTTTCGATGACTCTTTGATTAGCACTGAGGATTAAATTGGAATATCTTAGTCTCTCATTATACATAAGAATTTACACTTCAGAAAACAGCAGTACTGAACAGTGCAATTAGACACAAATAGACGGAACTGTGGTGCCTCGAACCACTAAGAGTTCCACCGCAGGCAGTGACATAAAAAGACAAACGTTTGACCTGGAAATTTTGCAAATGTCTCGCGTCACTAACTAGATAATAAGGGGCATCCCTCGAGACCTTGGCTCCCCTACTTGAGTGCTCTCGTGCGTGATTTATAGCCAATATATTGCCTCTACCTGTTACTATGGATATATCCGACAACCGGTAATGTGTTTTGGCTGTGTATAATATATTATCGTTTGTTTTTAGGGTTTCCTACCTCGAAATGAAATTTTATGATTTTTTGGATCGCTTCATTATTTGCCTATCAAGACTTTTTCTCAGGAACTTCTAGCTGACCTAGAGTTTAGAAGTTTGGCAAGAAGTAATATCTTGCAGCACATAGTTTAATGACAAAAAAAATAACGAATTTACTATAACAGTGCCCGATTAGAACCACACTTGGACAATTTTGAAGAGAAATAAACGGAGAATCAGATCTAATAACAGATCGGCCTCTGGTACTCACCAACTGTAATCAGCTCCAAATATATTAGAAGAGAACAGCCACAAATATTCGAAGATACAGTCTTGATTTTCGGTCTATTTTTAATATCTCAAATTGGAATCAAACCAGAATACATAATTGCAACAAACACAGCTGTTGATAAAAAAGTTTTCGGTCTTTTAAAAATATATGTTACTAGCAGACCCGTGCCCACTTCGTTGGACATTAAAAAAATTGTTTGGTGTGTTTCTTACTAAATATTGGAGTTTATTTCCCAACTGCCAAAAAGAGGGTTATGTTTTTATCGCGTATGTATGTACATGTGTACATATTTGCGTGCCAATTTGACGAAACATATATGCTTTATACGTAAAATCTAGGTGTAATTACCCTTTGTTTGATACCTTTAAAGTGTATATTCAAATTATTATATATATATAATCCAATATGTGTGTAGTGTTATTATCTGGCAGCAAAATGTATAGTTTTTATGCATATCCAACCCGAGATAAACCAACATATAATATATAGGATTATGGGAAATACACTTTTTAAATCAATGCCTCCTCTTGTATGTTGTATAATGGTACGGACCATTATCTTTAAAAAACGGCAAAAAAATCACGTTTGTTGTATGGGATCCCCCCTTAAATATTTATTTCCTTTTGATTTCATTATTTATTTTTAAAATGAATATAGAACTCAATATACTGTGAATATTTCAAGCGTCTACCTTTTGCCGTCATTAATGTCGGCAAAAGGTAATCGAGCAAAAAATCACATTTGTTATATGGGAGCCCCCTTAAATATTTATTTTTTATTAAAATAAATAATTAATTTATCTAAAATTATAAAAATATATTTAAAATAAATATTTATTTTCTATTAGTGTATGTTGTTATAGCGGCAACTGAAATACAACATCTGTGAAAATTTCTACTGTCTGTCACGGTTTATGAGATGCAGCTTTGTGATAAACATAAACGCTTAAAACGCTTTCAACACTCATAGCCCCACAGTAGGATTTTCTCCTGTGTCGTGGGTGCCATGGACACACAAAGACGAATACACAAACACCCAGACCC
>MOOZ01000684.1:554570-564993 GCA_002930495.1 Cecropterus lyciades | reverse complement strand
TCCCTATTTTTGAAGTAAGTATCTTTTACATAATATGGAATCCACCTGATGGTAACTGGCCGCTGAAGCCCATAGACATCTGTTACCAACCCTAGGTAAGATTCGTTGCTACCCCTGAGAAATGAGTTGGAATTTGGAAGTTAGACAGTTCTGGCATGAACGCCCTTCAGACCAGAATAGATGTGCTCCGTACCTAAGGGCGCAACCAGGATTCTCTATAGGAGGGGAGGGAGGCAGGTCAAGAATGTTCGGGGGATAGATCATGGATGTCGGGGGGGAGGCAGATCAAGAATGTTGGGGTGGGGTATCTCGCATTATAAGTATATATAAAAATTACAAAGAAAAGACAACATTTTGAAAAGAATAGATGTAATTTTTTTATCTGTGACCGCTCTTCTAGAGGGGGCAGCTGCCCCCACCCCCCTGCATGTACCTGGCTACGCCCATGTACGTACCTACTAAGCAAGGATTCGAAAATATTTAGCGCCTAACCTTAATCTACGTTTGTGAAATGCGACGATTGTAAAGTAAAGGCAGGTATGCAAAACATTCTTCAGCTATTATTGCGAGGGATATTATCGCAGTATTTACATAACACTACTCCGTCGCACCAAGATTGCGGCTGAAATCCGTTGAAATTGCAGATTACACTTGAATAAAACTCCAAACGTGATAAACATAACAAGGCGTCACAATAAACTTAATCTGTTTAATCTATGAATTAAAAAATTAAAGCGTGTTCAAGATGTAATTGGCACGAATTATTTCCATTATACTTAGGTACCTTATTAACATCTAGGTAATCCGAAGTAATTAAGAGATTATAAATTTTACTTTGTCAAGTTCTACCTCATTAAACTATTACAGCGTATCTAAAACTTTCCTAAATCTACGATTCCTATTTCCTGATTCGGTTTGACATTTATCAACTTAAAAACTTCAAGTTCGAATAAATCTTCTTCTTCAATTTATCTCCCTTCGTAACAAGCGTGCAAAGTAAACCTGTCGAGCTAAGTAGTTACCGTCGACTGAAATCGTGTAAAAGGTGTAAATAATACAAATCTTCTAAAGATCTAAATAAATTAAATACAAATAGTAAACGTTCTTTGCCGCGAGTTCATCAAACTAAGAAAACGGTAAGGTTTAAGGAAAATCGTAACAAGTACCTACCTACGATTAACGTATCCTTTCATTCCTTCTTTATCAAACAGGTTAACTGACAGACAAAACACACCATAAGACAGTGCTTATAGATTACATTAAATAAATTATAATAAAAAAAATGATAAGAAAAAAAAAACAATATCAAAATTATATTGACACTAACATTAACTTACACAGAAATGAGTCTTGTTAGGAATCTTATATACATACATGTATTTGTTTTCGTCATTTTGTAAACACGATCCCTGCCATTTATTTTGATGAACATCATTGACATCCGTCAAAACAAGCCATTTCAGAATGTTTGTCTAAGTAATTACCATTTCAGTATACATTGAAACTAGAGTTGTACCTATTCTGCGCCAGCATATACTGGATTAAACGCGGTATTCTGCATTATAATATAAAAATCGCACATATATGTAAACATTTGCATCATTCATATTGGTACAAATAAGGTAACTGATAAATGTTAATACGCCAAAATATGACTACAGTGCAAATGGGTGGAAATAGATACGTGGAAGAATTAATTCCGAGATTACGTTTTTACAGTAACATTGCTCAGGTCACAAGTTTTAAAGATAATTTATTAAGGTAAATTGAAATCTAAAATTAGTGATAATAGCCATTTAAAGCTCATGCTTACTTGCACTGTACCAAAACGTGTAAAACTGTCCATAAATTGTTGACCATCTTTCTTGGCAACTTACGCTCGTTAACAAAATCAATCTATGAAATATTTTGCTCACCAAAGATTTTAAAGTGTTAGTTTATTCCGACTAGAAATTCTTAGTTTTTTATCTTTGGTACGCGAAGTTGGATAGATTAATTTAGATGGTAACAGGGGGGCGTTAACCTAGTAACCGGCTGAACTGATTTAGAAATGCACATTCATACAAATATGGTGTATTTTGAAGGTGGTAGAACTCGTTGTGGTTCGACTCCGGAAGCACCACCGCCACACCTATTTCTGCCTAATAACAGCAGTGCTGCCAATGCGCTGCTGTGTTCTAGTCTGAATGGTGTGGCAAGGGAGATATACTTTTCCGAGGCATTCCATCTCAGTCCTCAGGGGTAGCAACGCATCTGTGGCTAACCTTAGGTGAGACTTTTATCTTACTTAGGGTTGATTACAGATGTCCATGGGCGGCAGTACCTAGCCACTTACCATCAGGTGGACTGCATGCTCGTTTGCTACTTCCATTACATCCGTACCTAACAATTCCGTACATAACAACTAACAAAACATATACTGCTACACTGAGTTCTTGATGAACCTGCGTAAGCGTAGGGGCATATCATATCAGTTCCATCGACCATGCCATATCTGAACGTACATATGTTATCGACAGCTACCACGACTAAAGTCCCAATGGAAGTTGATGTTGATCTTGTCACTACGAAAGACTGAAAAGGAACGTCTCAAAAGATCTGCCTTATAATCAAGTAAATGGCATAACTAACACATGGAACATCTATCTATTAATATTTTTCGGACAGGCAGAATCACAATAATTTACCTATCAAATCATAAAAATCGTTAATTCTTTGAGAACTCTATTCCAAACAAACATCCGTAAGTAATTTATATGCTTGGAATTTCGGACATAACTAAGTATTTCGTGACAGATGGATCTCCAAAACTGGATGAGTTTTGGGCACCACAAATAAAGGCAAAATCATAAAGTATATTTTTTACAGTAACATAATATTATCGGTATGCAGATATTCGTATCATCTGCAATTGACTATTCTAAACTATTTGATCTTCATGCTCCCCTTTGATCATTATCTAAGGCAATCCGATAAAAATAGATTTCCACTATAATTTATGAAACGATTGTCTTCCGTGTTTTATAGGCGCATTGTCTACCTAACCGAACACCACTATTAGCAATAATAATCTAACCATATGAAATACGGTACCATTCTGTAGATCTAGATTTGAATTTCCACGCACTTTTTTATGTGTTTCAACCGTTTTATATCCCGTTGATGGGCACGGGTTTTTCCCCATAATTGGGGAAGATGTAAAGGGTAGTCAGTGGCTGACTTAACCCATCAGCGGCCTGGGGCATCAAAGTTGAACGAGGACCGACCGGCTGGCAAAAGTTAAAAGATGCGCTAGCGCACCGAAACGTACTCCACTACCGAATTCATACTGAAAACCGCTTACTACTTACTCAACGTATGGAGGATAGCACCCAACCGGTGTTGGATGTTTACAGCCGTCCTCCGAGACCTCCGACGAAATTTAACGACTGCTATCCTATGATAATAAGCAGAACAGATAGATTTACATGCCCTCCGAAAGGACTTATTATACACATGAAAACCCTAGACAGTATGCTGTGATAGAACATACTGAAATATATGTGAATTTATAGAATTACACTTTTTGTTTAAAATGTATAGCGTAACGATGTAATAAATTAAAAACCTTACACGGGTTCATAACGTGTTCATACACGGAAGATAAGCGCACAAATTTAAATTAATAATAAGCATTTATTAAATAATTATTCATTTTGAATTATTAATGTTAAGAGTTTTAATTCCTGCGTATATTTTTCAAAGGCTTAAGAGATTTTCTCACATAAATGTAAACTACGTATTGACGTGTTATATTAGTTTTCTTCATTTTATTTACTTTTGTGAGTCATTGCTGTATGAAAAATCTTTTATCATGTTCCTGTGGTATGACTTCTTTCATAGGGCTGCTACTCTTTCATAATTGGGCGGGTCAGATTCCTGGAGACTGGATCAAGCTCTACTATTTTTTTACTAGGAAGTAGCAAACGAGCGTGGAGCCCACCTGATGGTAAGTGGCTACTGCCGCCCACGGACATCTGTAATCAATCCTAGGTAAGATCAAAGCCTCACTAAAGGTTAGCCACAGATGCGTTGCTACCCCTGAGGACTAAAATGGAATGCCTCGGAAAAGTATGTCTCCCTTACTACACCCTTCAAACCAGAACACAACAACGCATAGCACTGCTATTATAAGGCAGAAATAGGTGTGGCGGTGGTGCTTCTGGAGTCGAACCACAAGGAGTTATACCACCTTCAAAATGCTACTTCTGCTTCTACTACGCTGTTTCAGTGCGAATTATTGGAATAGGTTGCATTATGTAGATCGGAATTTTATGTTTAATTAAATTGAACTCTAGCATGCAGCCTCTTTAATAGTAATCGGTCTCTGCAATCTATGGGCCAGATATACAACTAAAGGAACTTCATATAGAACACGGGTTATATCCGGAGTCAATCATAGACGCAAAACTACTTCCGAGGATTAAGATGGTCGCCTCATATAAAGTTGAGCCGTATCGTAACGCAAGAACTGCTTCATGATAGGAATGGATATGACGTTTAAAAGACTGAAAAAGTCATTGACCAAATGGTAATGGTAATGGTCTTGAAAATTTACATTAAAATTTAATTTTTAATTAATATTTTAAGTCTCAGATAATTTTATTTTACGTATGCCAGGCGATAGAAATTCATCTTCAACTAGTGTCAAAATCAACATCATGAACTTTAATGTGAAGGATATTGAATAACTATCATGTAATGCAGGAACATACTTTTATATAATATTATGTAAGTAAACAATTATAAAAAATATTGTCCTTTATTGTTCATTTTTTTAAATATGTGTAAAGTATATAGAATTGTATTGAAGAATCACACGAGAAATCACAGAAAAAGTTAATAAATTTTACGCATCGAAGTTAGTCAATCCAATTCATAATTTATCAGTCTTTATATCATACATATATAGATTATAAAAAGACAAACCCTCTGAGTTTCTTGCCGGATCTTTTCAGTTGAGGTCGTGTTAGTGAATCGTGAAAAATATTGTAACTGACAATTTGTAAGTGCCTCCGTAGGCCTTTACAAAAAAAATAAAAATAAAAGTCTTAAAAAATAATGTGTAGTCTAGTCTGTGTTATTACATGTAGGTTGTAACAGTAAATAAAAGCTATTTCAATGGATAAACCTAATTAGAAAACAATGATTGGTTTTACAATGTTAATTTCTTGTTGTGTAGATGAAATTCTAATCGTTTTTCAGTAGACATTTTCCGTGGTTGAACAATTTAGATTACTTTAAATATGTCAATTGTACATTTAGATAAAAAAGCGTGTTAAAAAGACATGGAATTTACGCAATAATCAGCATTATCAATAGTCATAGTAAATTTAAATAATGGTACATACCGATTAAAAAGAAACACTAATTAGTTCAGTACATTTTCATTACTCACGCACAAAAAAAAAACAAACTTCGCGGTTCACGCGCGTTACATTTGGCGGGAAACGAGCCAGCTGTCAGATATCAATGGCGGACGGTTCGGTACTGTCGAGTATCGCTATCGAGATCGAGAACTCGAACGTATCACCTGCATACAACCGCAGGCAGAAGGCCACTTCGACACGGTTACTTCAAATGTTGCAATATTAAAGTGATAAAGATAAACCATTTGCATTCAAACAAGTCCAAGACTTTCTTTTGTTTACTTATTAACTGGTAGTTTTATTCCGCTTACTGATGTGACGTGAACTCGTGAGTCGTTATTAGTATCTTACCTACCTACATGTGTAAAAATAAGTAAAAGATTTGACGATACTGCATTTACGCGTTTTATTTTTTTATACATACCCTCAACCTTTTTATATTACTGAGTGTAAACGTAGATTGATCCAAGGATTTATCAGCCATTATTTGTTAAATGTAACATGGATCAAACTCTGATTTAGGACTTGATAGAGGCAGAAAAAATTGTCCTCTTTAATAAATTCGTACATAAATCTTAAGATTTGTTATTTAAGAACTTTTTGTATTTTATTATATAATATTGACATTTATTATAGTAGCTATTACAGTGACTTTAATTTTTCGTATATTGTTCGCCAGGCTTATGTTTACGCAGCAAGTATGCCTCGAATATAAGGCGTATGGACGGATAGCGCTAATTATCATACGTCATTTTGTCCAGTGGGTTTAGTTAACTTATAATATAAGTAGATTAAAATATTATTTCAATATATAAATCATAACCAATTAACAAAATTAAGCGTCATCGGGAGCGTTCGGGAATTGGATGGGTGATTATATACAATAGCTGAATATGATTACATATAAGTAAATTCATGCATCGCTTTCATGCTTGACCGTAACCGTAGGTACCTTCTTCGAGCAACTTTTTTTAGTCTACTGTAATGGACTTACAGAAGCTATGTAATCGGATAGTGAACACTACTATCCATAAGTGAAATAAAAACAATAAATAAAATATGTCAAAATTTTTTTTAGAACAATGAAATCACTGTAAAATGAAATGGAATATAATATAAACTTACCATTGTTACACTTAGAAAACGAGTGCGTATCTAAAAATTAGTTTCTACAGAGCTGATTCTTAATTGTTCGAACAAGTTTATACCTATAGGTAATTGGTAAGTACACATACCAAGAAATTTAATTACAATATAAATATATAGTTTACAAGTAGCATATTTTTTCACTCACTCCCACATTTAATATTCTATTAGATCACATACATAATATATACAATTGTAATTTAGAGGATTTGTATTTGCATTATATATCAACAACGATTAATGGTAGCATGTCCAAATACGGCGACAATTAATTTAAGACAAGAGTAGAAACATTTTTTATATTTAAAAATGTTGAATTACAACATTTAAAATAATTATCTAAATTCTGGTGCGTGAGGTACCCCACGTTATAACTAAGAGAGCAACACCGTCGCTATAAAGAGTTGGATGGGTGACCGGTTTTAAGATCTTTATCTATATATATAGATACTCGATTGCAGTCAATAAACCTTGTTCAAGACTTCATCAAAGGTTAGCAATAATTTGACATGGATGATAAAATATTACTTCTCAAAATAAATTAAAATACTTTTAAGTATAACAAACACATTTTATTACACATCTGGTAACAACGATTTAAAAACGCGACAGTTACTAACCTTTATTCAGTGCTATGTTTTGCAAATTTATCTACAGCAAAAGTCTTTCTGGTAAATTTTATATTAATACTGTTCAGGTCCTTAATAGTAACAATTTTTTCAGAAATCCAATTATAAATGTCATCGTCGACAAATGTATTGTTCTCTAAACTGTTTAATGCATTTTTGTATAACTGATTTTGCTTCGATAACCGAATCGTTCTCTTTTGTAATAATCTAATTTTGTTTATATACTTTTTAGAGTATTCCGTTATACGTCGTAGGTCGGACTTGAGTTGATCCATTTTGGAGTTGTCACAAGAGTTGGAAACAGTAGCAACATCCTCAACACAAGATTTGGACGTTGTCGGTGACGGTTCTGTTAGTACCTGGAATAAGACTCAGTCAAAGCAGTCATTTACTCAAGATGCTTGTTAACAGTAGGTACCTACCACCGCCACACATCATTATAAAATCCTCGAAACGGAGAAACACATCTGTGATCGACTTCACGATTCCTGCTTTCTGCTAACATATTCCCGGACTCCTATGACTCGAATGCAAAGATAAATTAAACACTCTTCAAAGCCGACGATGTGATGACGTCTATTTTTGGGTTGCAAAACAGTAAAGGCGATAGAGACTACTATTGTTTAACATTAAGTGGGCTGCATGCTCGTCGCAACCTGAAAGCAGCAAGTAGCATGCATGTTTTTTACGTACACGTCAGAATAGTATTTTCTTTTCTGATAGATCATATAAAAAGAGAAATCGGCTGCTGTCAAGGTGTGAGGGTGATGATATCATCATAACAAGACAATAAATAAAGGCAACTTAAAAAACGGGGTCACAACGGTATTGTGCACAAGAAACGAAGATATATCTGTTGTTATATAAAAATACGTACGTCTTTGGATGTTGAGATCTTTGAGTGTGATTCTTTTTTTAGTATAGGATATCCAAAACCACATACTATATTCTGAAAACAAATTGAAAGTTATGAAATGTTAGACATTTTGTCGAAGTGTCAAATATAGAAAAGATCGATCTAGAAAGGTTCTGCAAATTGGTTCAATAAGCGCTATTACTATCTTGTGGTCATACACAACTCTCACCACATACATAAATACATATTTAGAATGTACCCAGAACATGTCGAGTACCCACACACCTACACGTAGGTTTATAACACGACTCAATTATGCTCTCCGGTGATTGTATAAAACGTTGTCTACCCATATGTATGTTTTTTCTTTAGTTAAGGTAAAAGTCGAAAACATTACATTCGAAGGTATTGCTTCAGCTCTAAGCCTTGTAAATCCCTTTGGAGTGTTATATGTGTCCTCTTTACTGAAGTGCTCGGAACATACAACGCTGGCCGGTGTCGGTTTCCACTTTTCATCAAGTCGTGTACTTTGAATAATCTTAATCCATATTTCTTTCCTTATTTCATCACGGGGGAACCTGAAATTATTATGAACGTAGTTTACGTATAATAAAAATTACTAGCGCTTTTTTTTTTAATAATAATACGCAAAAACAATGTATTGTATGCATTACGCATGTGAATATTCTACGCCAAATTACAGATTTTACTAAGTCATGAACTTAACCTACTGAAAATAATGTTATATAATATTTTCTATTTCTGAAAAACGTGGCGTTTTTTGGTTTCCAATAAGGCAAACTGAAGGTACTTCCGAGCAACTTCATTATTATAAAAATATTGTCAAGTAATTATGATCTTATTGAAATAATTCATTTCAAATTTTAAGAAAATATTGACAAATTTTGACAATTAGCTAATTTTATTTACCACTACATTGTACTTTTATTTTTTACCACTACATTGTTAAAGCTAATCTTTATCGCCAATTTGAAACAAAAAATAAAACATATTGTAAACAAAATATCTTTCGCAATTACGTCCAGAATAATGTCAACCATGTTAGCTGGTAGCTCTAGGTTATATTTTGGCCGCTAGTTAGATAATCATCCTATGTCGCGGTGTGACTTCGCTGTTAGCGCAGGGTCTACGGGCCTCGAGGAACCCCTTCTTGCCCGGGCAATTCCCTCAGTGGGTTCACTGCCCACCGGTGTTGTCAGCTGCCGTTAGGCAGCTATGCAGCCTTTGGTCTTACGACCTGTGCTGGGGAGCCACTGAGAGAATGCGTTATTGATAAGTCGTGTCCGAACAAATGTAACTATATGACTATCGTTTATTTGACGTTCATACGAGGAACATCATTAAAAACTTTGTGATGTTTCGAACGACAATTTATGATATATTTCGGCGTAAGTTAAATGTCAAATATATACGAATTGAATTAAATAAAAACAAAATCAGAAGCAAAACGAAGTACGCAAAAGTCGTTGAAAGAACCAAAAACATTATTCTCGACAATTTTTAACGCGGTACCAGAATTCAAAATGTATCAAAAGGTGAACAATCTAATTTACTTATTACTGATTTTTTATAAAATTTGTTACGGTAATATAATTATAATCTTTAAAAAAATTAGTTGTTAAAATTTATTTAAAACTTTCTTACTTGTGAAATGTGACCGGTTTTTTCGTTTCTACTCCACTTGCTTTTCGACAGGTTGGAACGACGCAAGAAGGCATGATTTCGTTTAAATAAAATCAAAGTAAGAAATCGCAATTGTAATACGTTTCTATCCTAATCACTTCTTTATCGTCAGAACTTAATAGTGCGCCGATTTGGCGTAACAAAATGGCGACAATGCCCCCATGTCATTTGACGATTAATGTCTATTATGCAAATTACACTCTCACTCTCATAGGAATTGCTTTAACATGGAACAGACAGATTAGTTAAAAATAATCGTCGTTTATGGTAATGTTCCCTTTACCGCCAACACTATATTTTAATTGACGTAGAAATATCAA
The DNA here is from genome assembly GCA_002930495.1 of Cecropterus lyciades. Classification (NCBI taxonomy): domain Eukaryota; kingdom Metazoa; phylum Arthropoda; class Insecta; order Lepidoptera; family Hesperiidae; genus Cecropterus; species Cecropterus lyciades. Next base: position 554,930 of record MOOZ01000684.1, on the reverse strand, counting down.
TAAACAGAACAGTCAACATGTTTAGAATGAACCAAAAATGGAAGCCCAATGAGCTTTCATTTCGACTTTGACATTTAGTTGTCAGACTTATGGCAGTCATTATATAGTGTTGCCACATCAAAGATAATTTAAACATGAATGCTATATAAAAAGTTTCTTTGTTTTAAAGTTATAATTGCACAACGACCAATTTATTGTTATTAATATTATTTATTATTTTATTTTTTCCGTCTTTTTTATAGTAACTACGTAATTATAGTAGACGACCCGCGTGGTGGAGCGGTCATCATACCGGTCTGACACGCAATGGGTCCCGGGTTCGATCCCCGGCCAGACTGACATCTGAATGATGAGTTTAGA
>MOOZ01000684.1:541120-554507 GCA_002930495.1 Cecropterus lyciades | reverse complement strand
GTACATAAATGATAATAAGATTAACTGTTTAATACTAAAGAACATAAGAGACTGTTAAAATGGTTAATTCAGAGTGCCTCTGTGTTGATTTGCTTCTTTAAAATATTGGAATTTAAAAGGGAGTCCACACAACACAATATGATCGACCGATTAGTGTCCATAGAATTGCCAGCTATAGCTATGAGTATTAAATTGGTGTGAATTTGCATCCACACCCTACAATAGTCAAATTGTACAAATGTACATACTCCATGACATACATTTTGGTGAAAATATTCGTGCATAAATTATTTATTATATTTACTCGTTTATATCTGGATATTGCACTTTTCTATTTTACATTTAAGTTGCATACAACATTTATATTCAGCTTTTATAAATTTACGTGTAGATGTGTAATAAATATAAAAAAACTATTTATTCGTTTACATTACTTAACGTATTTTACATACTTGAATTATATAGCAATAAAAATATTATTTGGGAATAAATAAAAAGAAAACTCTGTATTATTATTATTTATATAATTCATTTATTTAAATTGTATAGTATTCACATTGTCGCTACGAGTTTCAAGACGTGAAACACCAGCTTTACATACAAAAATGAGAACACAATATTTCACAAAATAACTAGGTATAAAGAGAAATGCAGCGATCCACGAAAGCCATAGATTATTCCGTTCATTTGCACGCGCGTTAGTATGTGTACGTTAATTTTGTACGAATACAGTGACAATGAATGCATGTCATATGGTCATTAAAAATCTACCTATTTTAAATGCCTGCAAAGCAATTATTTCAGACAAAATATATAGATATTTTTGACTCCGTCTCAACAAAACAAAGCGAAAAAAGCTTCGTGATATTGGAACGATTGACGCGACATTGTCATAGAAATACAATAATCACAATATCACGCACGCATGAAACCGCGTGTACAAATAAATGGAATTATCCATACAATAATAGTAACTAGAGCGTCTGCTATACGTGTTGTGTTATAGCAAATGAGACTTAATTTAATGAAAATGTACTTGGCAGTATGCTTGAGACTGATGAAACAAAATGATTGCTTAATACTGATCATTGCCAAGTCGATAGCTCACATGAGAGAGAGATAGTCAACGCTGATCGACAATGTATCAAAAAAAAGATAAATGTGAAGTATGACAATCATAAGCTATCACAATTAACGTCCCATTCGAATTTTCTATTGATTCAATTAGTGGCTACCGTGTTACTTTGGAAAATAGCGCAGGGGCAAATAGGTTTTTTTAATGGCAGTTGGTAACCATTGGAAGAACTTTAAAACTTGCATAATCAGAGAGTCTCCAATTCATCACTTTAATAAAGGCTATTGTTGCGCATTTAGTTTTAAGTTTGTAGATACGGTTCCACCTGGTATTTACTTTGAAGCGTTTTCGTATCTTCCTTTAAAATATAAATTAAATTCAAATTCAATCAAATCAACGAATTATCAAAATAAAATCATTTTTTTTTCTTATTCATTCATTTAATTAATATTTTGATTAAAAAGGGGCTTTTATTACTTTCATATTATTTTATTACTTTTATATCCTTCGCCTATCTATTCCTAGTAAATGTTACGCTAATATCTTGTTTTCCAAACAATAAATTTATATATATCATGTTTTTTTAAAATACTTCCAACTAGTAATATTCCCCTCTACGGTATGAATAAAAATTTTAAGTCAAAACCGACCTTATTACCTTGATTTGTCTTAATCAAACCCCACTTATTTGAACCAATAGAAAATCCGACAGGAATATAGAATCAAAAGGCTGAAGTGTATTGACTCGTCTCAGCCCTCACGTACTCATCGTAAAATAACACAAGCTATACAATAATTGACTAAATCTTAAACCGCTATTCGGGTAAAAAAAATATTCTAATGTCATTGCAGTTACGTCCGCACATAACTAGACGATAGGACAGACCTACAATATTAAACTATTGAGCATAACAATAAATGAAAGGCAGTCAACTTAATACGATTAGCCAATACTTTAAAAACCTATTTTGAGTATAGTGAGATACTGTCAAAGAATAAAATTACTTGCGAGGTTCACACTCACGTTACTACCTGCTTACACGCCTGTATAAAATACACATCGAAAGAAATAAACACGACTACGTACATTAATTTGTAAAAAAAATCATTTTCATGGCCCGATATTACATGGTCAAGATCCTATAGACACGAATAACATTGTTCTATTTTAGGTCTAAATTCGAAAGAATTCAGTGATAAGGTAGTTTGCCATTCAATTAGGTCAGACCTCGGCAGTATGTTTAACGATTTCTACCCTTATAGCCCAATTTTCTCCTGCATCGTGGGTACCATGGACACCCATAAAGGCGAAAACACAAACACTCAGATCCGGAAAAGAAATCTGAACTCATCATTTAAATACTTGTCTGACCGGGGATCGAACCCGGGATCCACTGCTTCAGACCAATTAAGTGACTACTCTGTCACGCGGGTCGTCAACGTGTTTAGACTGCTAAATAAGAAACAGGAACAGGACGACCCGCGTGGCGGAGCGGTCACCATACCGGTCTGACACGCAGTGGGTACCGGGTTCGATCCCCGGCCAGACAGACATCTGAATGATGAATTTAGATTTCTGTTCTGGACACACAAAGACGAATACACAAACACCCAGAGTTTGTGTATTCGTCTTTGTGTGTCCATGACACCCACGACACAGGAGAAAATCCTACTGTGGGGCTATGAGTGTAGAAAGCGTTTATGTTTAGGTATGTGGCTACTATAATAAATATTTTCAAACAACCGATGTTCAATTTACAGGCATGTGAGCATCACAGAGACATGTAACAAACATATGAAAAAAAAACCATGCACTTAAAAGACCGCTCAATCAATGATCCGCTTACGACTTTCTATTCAATAAATTCCATTAAACCTACTTGGCAACATCGTACAACATGGATCGGCGAGATACAAAATATATATCTAAATTTGTGCATACATCGTATATTGAATGTTGCATGTCCCATTCGCGTTACAAACATAAATATTCCCAAAGTGGCAGCGATTACGCGAAGTCGTGAGCGCTACCCCGCACTAAGTATATAGCCACAAACAAAACGTGCATTTCGTTTGTAAAATTCGTACTTTGTTATGTAATTACATACATAGATACATACACCAAAACGAAAAAATAAGTCACTACAAACTAATCGAAAAATAAAATGCAATCGTCGATTATACACAGATAATAGGCCTTTGTATAATTTTACAAATACAGGAAGACAAAATAAGTGATTAAAATGTCACGTCAAACATATTGCACTGAGACATATAAGACGTTTGCACAGTCGCCGTTTGTAGGCGTGTTTATAACTGGGCGGTAAACCAACGTTCATTGTGTATTAACAAAGTTAGACTTCCTTTTTTATTATCAAAAGTTTACATAAGGAACTAGAGCGGTTTCAACGTTTTTAGTCAATTACATTTCCATTTTTGAAAAACAGGTATAAAAAAAACGTGAAAGATCCTATTTGTCAAATTTATTTCATAGGCGTGTGTACAAATTCAACGGACAGTCGCAGCGAATACACTACGTTCAAACGACATTGCCCGCTAGAAACACGCTCGCAAACCGCGACTGTTTAAACGCCCTAAGGGATCAAGCTTGGTGGAATCCAAACTATTGCACAAATATGTACTATTGCATCGATGACCTCCTAATTACGCATTGATATGTCCGACAATACGTTATAACCTTAAAAAGGAACCATTTTCAGTTAAGTAGTAAAATAAACAAAAAAAACAAATGCTGGATTATGCAAAACTGTACTTAACAAGAACTACGCAATATATTGTAACTCTCCATAATACAGAATGGCCAGAATACGATTTGATATATCACCTAATGGTGCGTAAATATAAGCGGAAACGCTATCTCAAATCAACTCCTATAAACCATATCAACGCATCACAACATCTATACTATATCCACCAAAAAATCGCATAGCTTAGCTTCTTAACTAGCTTAGAAGGCCTTGTTACTATCTACCCTTATATCCTTTAAGAATAAGGTCACCATTTCGTTACGAGAACGTCACGTATATCACTTGAGAGAAAATTAACTAATTACACAAGGAAACTTAAGTCGAATCATAAAATTATTAAAAAAAAAATGACATTTGATTTTGTAGAAAATATTTACGCTTAGTCACACACATGAATAGTTCGTTTAGTCTACGGTTTCGAGAGCGAATTTTTTCGTTCACTTAATATATATATAAAAAAAAAGAAATGTCGCTCGTCCGTTACGCCGTCTTCGGGGTATTTGAGCACGTTCCGAGAGCTACCGGCGCGTTCAACAATTCAAATAAAATCTTGTATTGCTCCGTCGCAAGATTCTACGAATTTGTTCGATGAGTCGCGTTCGAGAACGCTTTATGTGAGCGGCGTTAAAAAAAAAACAACTCTCGAAAAAAATAATACAAGTCGTTTTCGGTAAAATGATCAAAGTTATCCCTTAAACAGTGGTCGAGGTTCCTAAACACTAAACCAGACTTAGCAGGCACTAACACCGACACAATCGACTCTTAAACGTCCTTACGTTTACATTATATGTATATTACATAGAAAACATGAAAACACGTTAGGTTTACTCGCACAATTCCACTAGATGTCCGTAACTCATACGCTTGTAGTCTTTATTTTATTTATTGAGATCAATTTTGCCGCTATGCACTAGTTTGGATGGACGCTCGCCGCCAAGCGATATTTTCTCCATCACTGCCTTACGACTGACATTTGATTACGCGAAGGACTTAGGAACATTAGGGTTACAAGGGGGCCCATTACGCACTTTTGATTCCGTTCAAAGGGCACAGTATTTGTGTACGTGGTCGGTTTATTGTGCACTGTGCCGATTGGAGAGAATCAAATACAATATTATGCATCATCACACACTGTCAGTCACACGAAGTAAATTATTGCTTGATAGAGGATAATGTCGTTGAAATTTACAGAAACATTTCATTCGTAGTCGTAGAGGTAAAAAATGGTACAGAAATTGTACTACACATATAAATATCATCTAATAGTTAATAACATTAAATACACACTAATTATACTCAAGCAATTATTCACTGTCAGCGAATAGCCCTTACAAATGTCATGGTAAGGCAGTGGCAGACGTTTCCTCCAGACACCACAGCACTATCGAAGTTCGCATATCAACACACCACACCCGATTTGCCCCACTTTTATTCCCATATTTCCAAGTATTAACTTCTTGGTGTAACTCCACGCTATGTTCCCATGATCGCTGCGTAATCATCATAGTTTGGAAAGACCAGTGGGCAAATTCTTATCGTCCAACGAAGGGATTCCGACCTATTATTGCAATGTTTATGAGGAAGGTCAGCGAGTCCAGAAGAGTGTATGACGTAGTCAGACTCGGTGCTCACACAATCGAACCCAATAGTGAATCTGATGGAGTGTGATGGCGTGGTGAGCGTGTGCTTCGGCAAAATCACACTTAGAAGCGACTCGGGTGTGGTGTGAGTCCGCAGTGGGCGTGGTCGCACGATTCCGGCACAATCAAATCCGGTAGTGACCCGGGTAGGATGCTCGAGCGTCGTGGAGCGTGCGCCGTGATCACACCCGGAGTGACCGGGGCGGGGTACAACGTGTGGGGGCGGTCGAACGCGGTGACCACACGGCGTAATCACACCCGGTTCGTCCCGGGCGGCATACAGCGCGTTGGGGCGTTCAGACGCGATGACCTCACGGCGCGACCACACCCGGCGGTGTCGCGGGCGGTCAGACGCGGCGGTCGCGGCAGTGCGCCGGGCGGTCAGACGCGGTGGTCGCGGTCGTCGAGCGAGCCGTCGGAGTCGCGGTCGCGGCGCAGCTCGTGCTCGAGGTCGAGGCTGCGGCGCTCCAGCTCCAGCCGCGCGCCGCCCGCCGGGCCCGCGCGACGCGGCGCCTCCAGGGACGATACCTACGGACAGATGTTCACGTTTGACTCGTATATTTATGATACCGGTCTGAAACGCACCAGGTTCCCGGTTAGATCTGGGACCAGGTGGATATCTGAATGATGTATTTCTATTTCATTTTTAAGTCAGTATGCTTATGTATTTTTCTTCTAATCAAATTGAAGTAGCAAAGGAGCTTGCGAGAATTGCTTCACGCTAGAAATAGGTGTTAGAAATATGTGTTGTGGAAGGGACCGCGAAGCAGTAGAACTCTTTTTGTAACGGGCACGTGACGTTGCGCGTACACACACAATGTACCAAATACAACGGACCGAGCACAAAATGTCAATTTTATATCCACCGATAGTTACAAATCGCCATCAGATAAATCTCACGAAAAAAATGCATGATACAATTATTTTCAAAGGGAAAAATAAGAAATGGTTGCAGAATACTGCAACCATTTGTTATTTTTCCCTTTGAAAATAATTGTATCATAAATATTCCTCATAAATATATTCCTCATAAATATAGACTCGATAGAAACTCAATATTAGACGAAATCAAAGTGGTAGAACAACCATGGTTCGACCGGCAAAGTTAAGAACTTGGCACCGAACATCACCTGACAGTTAATGGCCACTGTCGCCCATGGACGTCTGCAAACGTTACGTTTTTACGTTACTGTGACGGCTAAGTTGATACTGAGATAAGTATGTCCCCCATATCTTCTTTTCACACTATGTTGATCAGAATTAACCAAATATTAAATCAAAAATCACTCAAGATACCTTAGCGAGGCGTCGCGCGGAAGGCGGGCGCTAGGAGGGTGCCGGCAGGTGCGGCAGCTTCCCGCCCGCCCAGTACCGCCCGCCCACGCCCACGCCCACGCTGCCCCCGCCCACGCCCACGCTGCCCCCACTGCCCACGGACCCGGAGCCCGCGCTACCCTCCTCCGATAGTGCTGCTTGGAGTTTCGCTTCTGGAAAGAGAATTGAAAAGGCATTAAGAATTATTTCGACTCCGGACGGATGGACGGAAAATGTCAGTACGTAAACAACAAATCAGCTAGGATATACTAATTAATGAAGTAGATCGAAATTTTATTCAGAATGCAAAGGAATAAGACAAAAGGAGTGCGTGAAAAGAGACATCAATTTTGAGTGGGGTGAAATCAATTGTTAGAAGCAAAACAGGTATGTAGTTTAGGAAAACTACCTATAACTTATAAAATTAGGAAATTTTATAAGTTATAGGTATATCTCAAAAACTAGGGATATACACTTTATTAATATTTGTATATGTGTATTTAGTTCAAGAATTTTTTGTACTTTTGGCGACTTGTCCAACTCATCAGGAGATGGCGACAGAATGCTTGTCTGAAACACGCAATAGGCTGTTGAGAATACAACATCTTATATTTTTATACAAGCTCCAAACTGTAATTGGACAGTTACAGGTTGGGCTTATTACTTTTGTATTATTTATTAGTATAAGGCTAAGAGGGATCTCCCTTGGCTTTATACTAATAATGAAAACAAAAGTATATAGTGGTCATAAAGCTGTATACACACTGGCGACTTGCGAAGCGTTGAAGGTGACCGGCGTGCGCGCGAGCGGCGTCCGCAGCGAGCCGCCGCGCGCGCCGCACGCCGCGCCCGCCGCGCCCCCGCTGCCCGCCGCCTGCAACACCACACACGTCACGTTACATTACATCACGTCACGTCACGATACATTACATCAAGTCACGTCACGATACATTACATCAAGTCACGTTACGTACTGTTACACGACGTTATATTACGTCTAGTCACGTAACGTACATACATCACGTCAATTTACGATAGAACACATTTACTCAGGTCATGTCACGTTACGTCACGATACATCACATCCAATCACGTCGCGTTACAGTACATCATGTTACGTTACATTACGTCGCATTGAGATTGTATTACAATGTGACGTAATGTAACGTCAAGTACGTTACATTACGTCACATCATGTTACACTACATGACGTTACGGTATGTCACATCACGTTACATTACATCTCGTTACGTCAAATCACGCTGCGATACATCGTTACGTTATGGTACGTCACATCATATTACGTTAAGTCAAATTATGTTACGTTACATCACGTTTTTATAATATACAAGTTGTAAAGTGTATGCTACACTTCACGTTTCAGTCTTGTATAGTCGTTTAAATACAATTTGTACTGTAGAATGCTATTGGAATGGGTTTTCTGGTGCTCTATTATCACCTACACTCAACTGAAAGGTACGATAGTAGCTATTGGTTGTCTATCTGTACGGTTCTTGTCTAGAACGAAGAAATACTTCAACATTTCAAATTAGTTCTCTTGTTACAAAGAACAAAATGAAGCGTTTAGCGACCTCAGATTAGACATTAATCTTACTTGAGTATTCATTGTCAGAGTGCCCAAGAGCCGGTACCGCTTTATATTATGTAAACTGCATGCATATTACTTAATTTCATAACAAAATTACTTATTCATATAGCTTTAAATAAACGTGATTCTCAACCGTGAATCACGAGAACCACATTCCCAAATCACGAGACATTATTTCATCCAATATTAACGATAGATTTTTGTATCGTGACTCAGTGAGCAACGGATTTCAGTTTGATGTAGGAGTTTTTCCTATATATCGGGTTTCATCATGTACAAAAATTATTTTCTTCTCGAAATACATTAAATATTTGGCAAGTTGACTTGCGACGCGAATAAGAAATATAATTGAATATAATGATTTCTCGAATAATAGACAACTGACATATTATTACCACGAAAACTTAGTAGTGCGTTATTAGCTATCACGTCCTTATGTGTTTTTTTTGTACAAACCAATTTTCCATGAATTTATTAAATTTTAACGTTACTTATATACAATGTAAAAGAAATTTGTAAATATTATTAAATATCGCACGGTAAGAATGAAAGGGGCCTAATGTGAAATATGCATTTTCTGAAAGTAATAAAATCGTGTTCCAATTTTGGGTAGCTTCTAAATGTGACGTATCATTTATATCTGTCATTCTACAGTACGAAGTCGTCAATATTTAATTCGGTAGAAGATAAACTAAGTTATTACTTATTAGGAAAAGCTTCAAGAAGTTAATTTAATTCATCAAATCAGAAATTTGTATTCAGTCATTTTTGTTCAAACAGTGCGATATAACAAATCTACAAAACAAAAGCTTCAAGCTTGCTACAAAACTGAATAAATTCAAATAAATACTAACAATAAGTACAATAATTTTAAGATAACATTTATGTAAAAAAAATGCTATAAATATTGCTAATAAATGTGCAAGGTGAATTTGAAGAACGAAAAACTACTCGCACTATATATCTATTCGTTATATACTTACTATTTTAACTTTAAACAATTTTGATCCAAACTAAATAAACTTACAATGTATATAATTTTATATTATTAAATACATACATACAAGAAGTCAGAACCTACTACATACTTAAATAATGGGCATTAATCTTCTTAAATATTTCATATTTTACATACATATAATGAGATATTTGAACTTTATATAATAATACAATACGAAAAGAGTACTCGTTAGAAGTTCCATTATATACGGTGACAATAAAATATACAATAATGATTAAATAATAATATCGACTTTATTATATATTTAACTCGTAAAAGCAGGTTAATGAATGTTTTAAATATCTACGTCCAATTAATATATTATTTTACATAAGTATAATGTGTACGCTAAAAACCAAGTAATAAAATGCAACATAATCAAAACAGTCAAAGTAATTATAATAAATAATATAATTAGTACCAATAAATGTTAATTGTATTTAATTTTATAATAGTGGTGTGTGTTTGTTTGTCCCGATATATATATTGTTTCAATTATATAGGATAATCGTTAACTATTAACGATTTATTATTTTTTTTTATGGTATGGAAGTAGCACGAGCCTGCAGTTCACCTGATGGTAAGTGGCTACTGCCGCCCATGGACATCTGTAATTAACCGTAGGTAAGATCAAAGTCTCACCTAAGATTAGCCATAGATGCGTTGCTACCCCTGAGGACTAAGACGGAATGCCTTGGAAAAGTATGTCTCCCTTACCATACCCTTTAGACCAGAACACAACAGCGCATAACACTGCTGTTATTAAGCAGAAATAGGTGTGGCGTTGGTCTCTCCGGAGTCGAACCACAAAGAGTTCTACCACCTTCAATATATATGAGTATTTTTATCAAGCTGATTTTTTATTTTCATTTCAAGTTCTTTTGCATGTTTGAAATGGTTTGACAAATGTAAATAATCCGTAGAATTATAATATTAGATAAAGTAAATATTAAAAATAAATAAATAGTGGCAATTTAGACACAAGCCTTTGTCTGTGTTATCTGCTAAAAAATAGTGTCTAACGACAAGGCGTCTTATCAATCAATGTCATAGTCATTGACTAACATTTGGTTTTGATGTGTCGCTGATAATTAAATAATATAGGTGTATTTTTGCAGCGTTGCTTTAGAATGACAAGAAATTATTTCAATGAACTAACTATACGAAGATTATATTTAGCTATATCAAGAGTTGTATTTTATCACCGCAATAAAAATAATAATATTCACATCTAGCGATGGCATTAATTTTTCAGCCAGTCAATTCTAATTCAAAATTAACCATTTACACATTTGTTTTTGTTACAGTTTTTTGTTTGCAATAATAGTAGCAGCCTAAAAAGAATAATGCTATAATATTCTCAACCTTTCCTGCTTGAGGGTACTTTAACATCAGACGTGTACGAGATAGCTTAGTGCTTGATGTGTTGCAAATCCTACGATAGGATTGCTTGATTTTGATTGAAGATAAATATTTCTTCTCATCAAAAGCATTATCATTTTTTAAAATTAAAAATACAAATTAAATATACTTTCATGTTTTTTTTTTACATTTAATACAATTCAATAACTATTTATTTCAATGAAAATAAAAATTTATATCCATCAAAGTGAGGCAATACAATTTTCGAAATCAAAATACATCCATAGCTTAGCTATATCACACATCTCCACTAGAATACCACCCTACAACAACCTCTGCATTATCACAACCCTATATCCACCAACAACAAAAAAAAAAGAAACAAAAAATGAACAACAAAAAAAAATAAAACAAAAAAAGAAGCGTCAAAGAAAACAAACCCGCTATTTGTCAGTGCAGGCGGGCGGCGCGTGGCGCTTGGCGTGCGCGTGCGCGTGCGCGTGGGCGTGGTGCGCGATACTAACGTGCGAGCCGTGCGTGCCGAGCGCGCCGGCGTCCTCGTCGTGCGGCGGCCGCGGCAGCCGCCGGCGGAGCCACGCGTGGCGGAGCGCCTGCGCTGGGGTCAGGCGCTTCTCCGGCTCCCATTCTAGGCATCTGGAATGAATCGAAGTGATAAATTAGATATTGGTTACATAGATGAGTTAAGGGGAGTAAGTGATAGGCTCAATAGGAACTGGACGAAATAATAAAGTTAGTTGGGGTAAGATCTGTAACCCTAAGTACGAGTTTATTACGTTACTTCAAAACGATTATTTATCATTTCAGTATCGTAGTAGGTACATTGCGCATTTACGTTTTCTATTTCGACCACACCTTTTTAATGTAATTTTTGTTTATTATGATTGATTTGATTTGGTTATGCCTGCATATGAGGTTAATAATTTTCGAGCATATGTACTCGAAAAACATTACCCTACATGTGACGCAGTCAAGTAAAAACAAAAGACAATTCTATGCTGTCATAGGAAGACATTTTACCCTCTTATATCTCATCAAACCACATTATGTAGATTCCTTCCCTCCGTTTTAATCAGCTACACAATTAATATATGAAAACCTGTAAGAAATATTATGATAACTTACCGTCTAATGAAATCAATAAAGAACTTGTCCTGGCAGCCTTTGAGTGCCGTCACGAAACTCTTCGATCCTGGCAGACCGCGCGGCTTGCCTCTTCTCGACATACCTAGAAAGCAAACAAAGGATATTATAGTTAGACTACATCAAATGCGATGGCTCCTCCAGTTATTGCTCCAGACCTCCTTCAGCTGTTGCAACAGTACTCTCCAAGTTCAGGGGAGGGGTTATCATTAAGTTTCGGTTTAACGTTATCATTAAGTTTTGGTCGGTGGTAGGACGATGGTAGGACGAGTATAGTTCGACCGAGGAGGTACCACGGCTACACTTACTTCAGGCGTAAAGCAGTTCCTGCGTTTCGATGGAAGGGTGTGGTTTCCGGCTTACTTATATATGAGGCGACCATCTTTATCCTCGGGAGTGACAATGCATCTACGATCGACTTCAGGTAGAATCCCTGTTCTATAAGAAGTTGCTTAAAAATGTCCATGAGCAGCAGTAACCACTAACCATTCAGTGGACGACATCCTCAAAACTTCGTTTAGCCCCGCCGTTTGTGTAGAATTATAGATCATTACCGATCTAGAAAGATCTACAAAGAAGAACACCGGACATGGCTGGGAGCTGTATGGGTGACGTGACAGCTACGGAACTTCTGGTTAGGCCTTCGATCTAATCGTTATCATTAGATAACATCGCTAAATTACCATACGCCATCTTTATGTTCTACCAAGCGATACGTTCTATCAAGCATTGTCACAACGATTTTGTATGAGAAAATCCATTAATTACGTGAGACATTAAGGGTTTACTTATTGATTGAACTATCAACAGAATAACACGTATCAGTATTATAAAATATGAATATAGTATTAAGTTACTATATACACGAAATACCAATTATAATAAATTTTGAGGGGTCGGATCGATTTTTATCAAGTAAAAGAAAAGAGGGTCTCGAGTTAATAATAAATAGTTTCTTTTTCTCGATTTAAAATTTGTCTCAAATTCGTATTTCATCAAATCTCACGTAGAAGGACGGGAATCTCGACGTAATATCATTTTTTTCTTCAAGAAACCGTGTAAAATTGCGAGAAAACTTAATTAAATTATTGGTGTTATACCGTTAAGTCGAACATACGTCTTGGCTAGCAGGCAACACGATATAAATCGTCTAGACGGCCTATAAGTGACGTTACACCAACATGTCTCCCGATGGGACTCCATCACCCGTATTATTCAACCCGTTACGAATTGACTTTGGCACGGGACCAACAAAATCAAACGATTTATATTCAAATAGGTATTAACGCCCGTCACCGTGTTTACATACGACGTTAGCGTAACTTTTATGTGTTTATGCATTAGAGATACTTAAATCACATTGTGCATCTGTGATAATACAATATTTTTTTACTGTCGGCGTCAAAATACTATTAACCCACAAACCGACCTCAAATGAAGTCTACCAAGTCTACAAAT
>MOOZ01000684.1:523933-537067 GCA_002930495.1 Cecropterus lyciades | reverse complement strand
TTTTGTTATCAGTATCGTATATACTTCGATATGCATTTGGTAAAAAACTGTTATTTTGATATTACAAACAGACACTTCAATTTTATTTATATGTATAGATATACTTGATACTTAAAAAAAAACGAAACAAAAGAAAGTCAAATATTATAGTGGAATTAATACACAATATCGACAGTAAAGAAATTAAAACCGCGTATCGTGAGTACCAGTTACATAGTAAAAAAATATATTCAACTCACCGCCACTAAGCACAGTGGTCCCATCAGCGAGGGTGGTGGCGGTGCAGTACCGCGGCAGACCCTTGCTACTGATGAAGTTCTTGGAGCGCTTGCCCTGCTCGATCAGCTTCTGAGGCGGCATGCCCAACAGCTCAATGATGCACGCCATCTGGTCCGCTTCGTCCTCGCCGGGGAATAAGGCGAACCCTGGAATAATTACAGGAAATACTTGAATTTACTAGTAAGGTGAGAGTGTGTTAGTTCCTACTGGTAAGGTGAGATGGTTGGTCACAGATGCGTTCCTACTCGTGAGGATTGAGTTGGATTACCTCGTGTTAGAATCGCCCCTAGTCAAACCCGTCAAATATTAAAAATATTGAATTTATACTCCTAAAATTTTTGAATCAAAAATTTCAAATAAACATTATCTTTCACGTTGTTAGAAAAGTTAGACATCAATTGATGACAAATATTAGATAATATTTTCGCAGACCACAAACCACTGTAAGTCGCTTCGGGTATTGTACGAACACAATAGGCTACCCTTTTGTGAGATAAGCTTATTCTCTGCTCCGGGCAGCTGGATAAGTCTAGCTATGATGGACTTAGTATTTCCACTTGCAATAAATGGCAAAATTCTAAGAAATATTTCGACAAAATAGAAGTGCAAAATTGAGAATATTTTAAACAGCCAGGATATAGATGTGTTTCTGAATTACACGAAGCCTTAGAACAAGAATGGTTCAAACGGACAGGTAACGNNNTGAAGCAGTTATTGCAGCAACGCATCAGTGTTTGACTTCAGAATGAACCCCTGTTGTATATGAAGTTGCTTACAAATGTCCATGGGCGGCAGTGACAATTTATCAGCAGGTGGAATGAAGTCCACCTGCTCGTTTGCTTAATCTTATAGAAAAAAGAGTTCTTGAAATAAAATATGAAGATCAAAGTTGCTACTTTTAAAACACGCATTGTGGTTGTAGATGTTTTACCTTTATTTTATTAACCATAAGTCTGCAATACCAGATGAGAAAGCAATATACGATGGAAATCTTAATAGTGAAATTGAACTGGAAGTTCAAGGTTGGTATTTAAAACTAAATCAGCATTTCCTCATACGTGCTACGATAGCGACCGACCGATAAATTACCATTGACTCCATTGATCACATAATAGGTCTATGTTCATTTAATTACTTTTAGGTACAAACGATTCTAGATGAGGTAATATAGTGTAGTTATATATATTATGCCAGGTGTTCAATAGCTAAAAAAATGTTATCCTGTAAAACTGGGAGAAATGTTCTATATGAAATGCACTTATCAACCTTGAACCTTAGTTAAATGTAAACTGAAAAATATTTTGAATTTTTTCCAAACACAAACGAGACAAAAGGGTACCATTACCATACAAGGGCTTTCGAAAAAACCGTGCAAATGGGAGTAATGACTTTAAAAAAAAGAGAAAACGTGAAATGTCAAGTCCTGAACTCATATGGAATTTTCAACCGACTTTGTCCTTTGTTGACAACATATTCTTGAAAAATATTACGAAAAATAAAAAGACCGGAGTTATGTATACAGTAGATGCAACGTACTCTCCGTGGAAAAGGTCATTGAAAATTTATTTCGCTTAAAACGTTTCCAGACTAAGGAAAATGAAAGATAAATATTCTAACTTAGAACAATGGAACGAAGAAGATAGAAATAAAGAAAATAGTTTATTCCTCATACATTGGGAATAGAAAACGAGTTCTTAGTTTATCTAATGTTAAATGATATTAATAATTATATTAACACATGGGCATATGTTATTTATGTTAAACAGAGTTTATATGAAGTCAGTCACTGATAAGAGGCCAGCACTGAAGCATAAGTTAATCTCTCAACCTAAGAGCTAGGAAACATTCGCTTCAAGCGTTTTTTAAGCGAATTTCAGCAAAGAATTTTTATGCAGCGTTAAGTGAATATTTCGTGGCCTTCGGATAAGTCTTACATAACGATTTAACAAAGCTCTTCATAGAACTAGTTGCCTATAAAGTTCTCTAAAACCTTACTTTTAATAGTTTTATTTGTACCTTACCAGTTATTGATCAGTATTCAAGTGACCAATTAGAAATGTAACGCAATTGGAGTTATTTCTTAGTGATTACAAAATCTTAACAAGAATTATCGTCATTTAGAAGTTCAAATAAGAGTTACATATCTACCTGTAGTTAAATCTCAGGTGAGTTTATGAGCGGACATGAGAAATGACAAAGAGAAGAGAGGAAAAATGAGGAACCTCAATACAGGGTAAATAGTAGGCGAGTAGTTCTTGAAAAGTTACCTGTGAGCAGTTCCGCCAATATACACCCCAAGGACCACATGTCGATGGGCATGCCGTATCGAGCACCCATCATCACCTCGGGCGCGCGGTAGAACCTCGACTGGATATACGTGTATACGCGTTGGTGCTCGTAGCACGAGCTGCCGAAGTCTATGACCTGGAAAAAGAGATGGACACCTTTAGATGAGTCAATGATCTATCGATGAGTGAGGGACATGAGTAACTGAAAGCATAAATCGACTTCACTTAAAAATAAATTTCTAACATGTACCACGTATAAAAGAAACGATAATAAATATATCCTTTTTAAAATAAATAAAATTCAAATGTGTCTGATTTCTAAATACGAAAATATACACCAGAAAATCTTCGATTTTGTTTTTGTGTAGGCCAACGAAAATCTGTTCCATATCAAATATTGGAAACGTCAGAACAAATAATAACGGGACTTACACACAAAAGTACTGTAGATACTGACATATCTATACTAATATTATAAAGCTGAAGAGATTGTTTGTTTGTTTGTTTGAACGCGCTAATCTCAGGAACTACTGGTCCGATTTGAAAAATTATTTCGGTGTTAGATAGCCCATTTAACGAGGAAGGCTATAGGCTGTATATCATCACGCTAAGACTAACAGGAGCGGAGCACCAATGAATAACGTTCCAAAATCGGGGATTTTTTTTTTCTAATGAGTTAAAAATTTCGATTATTGTATGTCACGTTACATTTGTTTTAAACGCGGGTGAAACCGCGAGCTCAGCTAGTGAATAATAATTATAGCCATCTTATATATTGACGCTAACGCTATATTGACGCTTATATACCTACTGCTTATTGATTATCCATACGCTTATAGGATTTTTTAAATTACAAATACAATTTACAATACAATACAATTTATACGTATAAAGATCTAGCCTATAATATTTTATACTGATCTAAAATACTTCTGGATTCCATATTTAGGTATTAAATATTTCACAGGAACACCCACTACAAACTAGGCTTTATCATCGAGCACTTGTACTAAAATGAAAAGTGACTGCAGTTATAAAAATATCTTCCGAGAGCGACGTATACATTCGTTTCTTACATGTTAACAACTTCTATTACAATAACATTTATGTCATCGAGCACGAATAACAAGTTTATTTTGCTTCATTTATTTTACATACAACAGAACAAAGTAGCTCTGAAAATATATCTAAAATCTGATATTGGCTCCAATCAGCTGTGATAATATTGTATCAATTGTTGAGACGAAAAAGCATACAAATGCGTTTCGTATGAGTTTAAAAGTAACAATGATTCCTGTGAATCCTAATATAAAAGACGTTGATATCTTTGATTTGTTTTATAAAACATTTTTTTATAAAAATCAAAGGACGGTCAAATACGAGTACCGTGTCCGTCACAAATATTTTCGTAAAATCTGCTTAGTACATCATTAAATCACGTTTTTAAGCTCCGTTTAATTTTTTAACGTCCTTCTACTAGGCAAGGGTACACTCCACAACGGCACGGTAATAGTATCTATATATATATTATTTATAGTATGGAAGTAGCAACGAGCATGCAGCCCACCTGATGGTAAGTGGCTACTGCCGCCTATGGACATCTGTAATCAACCCTAGGTAAGATCAAAGTCTCGCCTAAGCCACAGATGCGTTGCTACCCCTGAGGACTAAGATGGAATTCTTCGGAAAAGTATGTCTCCCCTATGACCACCCTTCAGACCAGGACACAACGGCGTATAACACCGCTGTTATTAGGCAGAAATAGGTATATAGATACTATTACCGTGATAACGGGACAGCCCTAGAGTAAAGTCCATCCTGCTGCAGATAAGATTAGAATCCTTGCTTAGCTCGACCACAGCGTTGCTACCATCGTGGGCGTTCCAACTGAGCTACGGTACACCTTGGATGAGTATTTCGCCCTTAGCACATTTTTCAAAGCCGAACGCAGCAGCGCTTAAAGTTGCTACTATTAGGAAGAAACAAGTGAATCGGTGTACCACAGGTAAAACTAAGTAATTAATCTGAACGTTTTTTATACCACAAATACCAATGGGTACATCCTATTACCATCACTTTCATGTGTGACGAGCATCTTAGTCATCGGGAGTAGCAACGCATCTGTGCTGACTTCAGATAAAACCCCTGTTCTATGTGACGCCATCACACCTATTTCTAGCGTGAAGGAGTTCTTGCGTTACGTTATAAGGGTGTAGTTGCCGGCTCACTTATATATGAGGCGATGATCTTAAGTCTCAGGAGTAGCAACGCATCTGTGATTGACTTCAGATAGAACTGCTGTTCAATATGAAGTTAGTTACAAATGTCCATGGGCAGCAGTGACCACTTACCATCAAATGAACCGCAAGCTCGTTTGCTTTTTAATCCTATATACTAAAATAGAGTTAGTTATTTAATAAATCTATACAGTATGGAGTTCCTCAACTCTCATACACAATTACACAAACTATTAAGGCGCTCCAGAATGAGGTGATGAAGGACAATGTATCCATGCACAGCGCTATTTCCGTGAACTGTAGTAGTTCAAAACATAGCAGCATTTAAACAAACATGCGTGCGCGTTATTCGACGCGTGCCAGTGTTATTTAACAATCCATTGTTGTCGGAAAGACCTCTAAAACGTAAACACGATCTTTATTATCCCAACTGTACTCAGAATTGGAATTAACACGTAAATTGGCTCATTCAGCGAACGTTACTCTTTCAATTGGGAAAAGATAAATTTATGATGTGGAAGTAGCAAATGAGCATGCAGTCCACTTGCCACATGCAAGTGGCCACTACTAGCTATTGACATTTGTAATCAACCCCAGATAATATCAGAGTCTTACCTGTGGTTGGCCACCCCTACAATGTTACCCCTGAGGACTAAGTTGGAACATCTCGTGAAAAGATGTCTCCATTACTACATCAAAAGTACTAAATAATGCTCTATCCATCTAAGATCATAATATGGATACATATATATAGATATACATATACATAGTGATAGACAATATGGACATACATCACCCCTAGAAAATAGGGGTTTGACTGCTGCAAATTTAGTCTATAAGAATAGCTAGGAAATAATAATTATAATAAGGGACTCATTTAATAAAGTAATTAGAATTATAAAGTTTATAATGTCTATACAACTTAATCAAATTGCAAAGAGATTATCTTTAAAATTTATGTTCATTTTAATGTATACACTTGTACCACCTAAAATTTTACATTGTATAAATTTATTAGACCTCCATCCATAAACCGGGATTTCCTTCACGTGAATTTAAAGGGAATTTTATTATTTCAAACACTCTTTGATGCTTTTTTCGTAAACGTAATCAAGAAGTTCATAGAATTTTACCTTTGACGCTTGAATTGTAATATTTAAAATTTGATTATTTCTCATTTCCGGTGGTATTAACTGTAGAGGGCAATTATAATTAAAATACGGGAAAATAGCAATTTAGACGATAGGTAGGTACTGGCGAATTTTCTTTCGTGTATAAGAGATGGTTTAATTTTATAATGAAGGTTTGTTTCAAGTATTGACACAACAGCAATTCAAGTGATATTTATCACCGGTAGTTAAAAATAAATGTTTATATTAAAGTGGAGTGAAGATCAATGGAGTTTTGTCATATAACATTCCTTGAAAAAATGCTTCGGGAAATGCAAAGTTCTATGCTATAGAGGTGAAATATTATATTATTATGTGACAATCCATTTACAGCATCGGTTAGACATGCAAAGACTTCGATTCCCGGGAAGGCAAATATCTGAATGATGAATTCAGATTTCTCTTCGGGATAGGAGGAAACCTAGCGTAGAATTATGAAAGTACGAGTTATCCATTTCAAAATTAGAAATAAATATTGTAGCGTACAATTTGAAGAAAAATGGGAAAGACTTAACATTTCAGAAGCATAACGGTAACATACTTTACTTATATTAAACAATTAAACAATGTAACAGACGTAACAAATTCATTCTTAAATATAACATCACCGAAGTAGACAGTGTGTTAAAAGGATTGATTTCGCTACAGAGTTCCAAAAAATTCCAACCCAAATACCACTAGTATTTAGCCTACAAACGAGTGAGATAAACAGACCGGATCACTTTCGACGGAGAGTATTTATCAAATTATTATCGATGCGTAAACGAGTCAATTGTGGCGGCATAAACAATTTCACTTCAGCACCGAGTAGGGTGACCAGATTTCCAAACTAGATATAGATAGATATTACCTGAGACAACACCCTATCTAAATCCAAGGTAATATCTAAAACGCATATTTTATAAACAGAATGGTATAAAATGTTATTTCCGATAGAAATAGTCATCCGTCACATAGATGGCGCTGTTTACAACAATTGAAACTTATTTAAATTTGATTTTATTGCGACTTTTTAGACAATCGTACTTAAGGAGTAAACTCCATTCGTGCGTCGGAGCTGACACACACTTTTTATTTTTGTTTCTCTTATTATTTTCAGTAAAAAGGAAAATACCTAAGCATTCAGTTAGGAAATACGGAAAAAGCTAGTTAACGTAATATATACGAAAGATCGACGAAATTATGACGCCCAACAAAATAAACAACAATAAAATAATTTTAAGTCATCACCTTGACAAAATCTTTTAGCATTGTTGATTTTAATGCCAACTAGTGTCATTAACGCAATCAAATCAAAGGTCACAAGTAATCGCTTGTTCTTATAATGCTATGGTACTTAAGAATAATTACATTATCATACGGTTTATTTCGAATTTGCTAAAAAGGAACTTTAAAGGTCTTCACAAGATAAATTAAACCTTGAAGTTATTATACATACAATCTTCACAGGAAGCTACACTCCAGTAAACATAATATTTGAAAGAGACTATTAAATGAAATACTTCTTAATAGCTTTTTCATATATCGGAGAAACCCTTGGGATATGTTTGGTATTACATTTTTTCTTGTTTACACAAACTGTATATTGTAATGGTGTTATCTCTGTCCAAACAAATGCTGGACACATGGCGATCCTGGTCGTGTCATTGCCAAGAAATTGTTTGCGGGGTGTAAATCAAAATTACTATCGAGATATTTCCGAGAGTAATCATAACCTAAATTTCACAATCTAGCGCTGATATTAAAAAATCAAAATTTCTTTTAATACTCCCCATTCATAAAGTTCAACGATCTAGACCAGAGTTTTTCAACCTTTCGCCCCACCCTTTTCGAGTTGGAAATAATGTCAAGCGAGATTTACTGCTATGCCGTTATTAATTGCGTGCTTAGTGGATATTGAGTACGGAGTTTGAACTGATTGAAGTAATTTAAGGTCCAATTAAAATTTTCCAGAAAACAAACCAGTGATTATTTTGGAGTCGATTGACTCTACGTCTGGAAGGTCCTTTCTCAACGCTTCTCGAAATGTGATTTAGTTAATTATGGGGGGTAGAGGTAGCATTAATAAAGTGTGTAAACAAAATAAAATACTTCAAATTAAATTGTCCTTTGAGTGTGTACGTGTGTGTATGTCTGAAGAAAAGATAATACTTATTCAACTTATTTTACACATGAGGTGTTCTAACTTAGTCTACAGGGATTGAGAATCCGAGATAAATATCATGTCAATTAATATCAAATCATGACATTACATTTTCATTTAGATTTTGTGCGAAACTCTATGCTACTTTGTTAATAAATCTTCCAATCACTTATATCCCAATTCATAGAAATATTTCGTCTTTTAATACGATATGACACCTATATCTCGACACGGCAGCGTTTCATCATCATTTTATTAGAAACCAGAGTTCAACGCCCTTGTTAGCGTTAATCCGGGGGGTACAGGAAGATCACAATGCATGCGGTTTCCTTAGAAAACAGTTAGTGACAGTGATAATTGAGTGAGATATCGTCCCCGTTACGCTTTTTCGCCGAAACACCGGCGCCGTTGGCAGCCAACCAAGTGACTACCATGCACCAGACAGAGCGATGACTGTCATATTACTAACTCACCGTTATGCTGATCGTGATTATGACGATATGTTTGTAAATAGTTATCAACTTCAGCTCACTAGCTCATTGGTAGATGTTAATATCCTCGTTGACTAAGCTCAGTAGACTTATTTCATCATTATAGGAGCAGCAACATGATAAAATCAAACCCTAGGTTTTTTATCAGACTGAATTAGCAAAAGAGCCTGCAGTCCACCTGATGGTAAGTGGTTACTGCCGCCCATAGACTTCTGTAAGCAACTTCAAATGGAACAGGGGTTCTATCAGAAGTCAATCACATATGCGTTACTACTCCCGAGGTCTATGATGGTCTTGGTCGCGTCATATATAACTGAGCCGGCGACTACAGCTATCCAGTGTGGCAGTGGTCCCTCCCCGGTCGAACTACACCGGTTTTACCACCTGACAAGAAGGTAGATAAGATGAAAATGCTACCTAAAGTCAGACCTGTGTCTAACTTAGTCCACAGGGGTAGCCACGCATCTGTATGCGTGGCTACCCCTTTGGACTAAGTTGAAACGCTTCGCTTTGACTATGCCTCTTTTACCACATCCTTTAAACCAGAACAAAACAGCGATACGTGTTGGTATTAAGGAAGAGATATGGCGGTGATGCCATCGGTCCTACCTTTAAAATTTCACTTCACATAGTATTCAGATATCGAAGTGACACTTGCACGTGTCCGGAACATAAAAGCTTGATAGAAGTTTTTATGTTCGGGAGTTTTATTTAATAAACCTTTAAGATGACACAAATTCAGCCTATCTTGTACGAGTGACCTAATGTTTCAATTCAAAGTGCATTTGAAACGTTTCAAATAAACAATTCAAGCGATGAAGAACGAGCATAAAACACTGACGAAACCACGAAAATTAACATACATACAGTATTCTAAATCATAATCTAATCAATGCGCATATTGCATCGTATGCAAAATAAACTCAATGGATATTAAGCTAAAACCGAACCATAATTACTTTCCAGAATATTCTATCACATAACTCGTAAATCAAATGCGATGGAATTTCGACCTATTGAGATTTTAGTGCAACAACGCGAAGAACGCGAAACATTTCGCACACATTAACGGATATGCGATCATATATGCAAATCAACAAATATTTCTGCATGCCGTAGTGACGGTCCGATCATAGAGAGGTACATTTTCAGTTCACAATTTCACAAATCTAAACTGTTTTAATAAAATAATATAAAAAAATCACATTACAAAAATTGGTTAATTTTTTTGTCATTTTTTGTCCCAAAACTAATGAATCCAGCATCCATTTAATATCTATTGTGGGTATAAAGGTCATCCCTCATTGGTCCTACTTCAACAGGACCTTTATCATCTAAATCGAATTACCTGCTGTTTTCTTTGGATCCATTTCATCGAGGATGCCCTGTTTTTCTAATGCCTAGCTAAGGTTGCCACTCAGGAACTTATCTTCCCAACGATTTTCGATACTCAGGTATAAAATCATAAGAAACTTATTATTATTCTGTCATTTTTTACATTGGTTAGTTTTCGCACATTATTTCCATCCCTCACCACCATATAACATCAAGTCAGTTATTTGTTATTATTTTTCGATATCGATATTTGTCGAAGTTGTACTTTTTCAATTTCAGCTATGCTCCCTAATCCAGTAGATAGATTGGACTTTGGTATTTGCGTCTTTACCCACCATTTCCTTGATACGTAACAAATTACATCACGTATAGTCAAGTATAACTTATAGTCAAAGCAGTTCACCTGTCGACAGATATCAGCTTTTCTATAACCGGATCAATGCTATAATCAGTTTATTGGCTAGCGCTGCAAACTTTAATTCGGTCGCAATGCAATAATAACAAAACGAAAATAGAAATGTTCGGATTTAGTGCAGCCGGTTATATCTCCGGCACCGGTTTTAAATAACTTATCGACAGATTGGCGTAATTCTGTAACGTTCCGGTTGCTGTTGTAGTTTATGTGACAGCTGAACTATTTTCGTATATTTTTATACAGAATTTACAAGAAATAGAGTCTGATAACTTTTCTATGGTAGTAGCAAACGAGCGTACGGTCTATTTGATGGTTAATGAGGTCCACTACCGCCCATGGATATTTGTAATTAACCCCGCATAAGATCAAAGTCTTTCTTACAAAGTTTGGCTACAGATGTGTTGCTATCCCTGTTTGTAGGGATATTTATTTTCTAAATTGAGTTCATGTTGCACTATAGGGTCGCGATAGGATACGGATCTACACCACAAATCTCCACTATCAAATATATCTTGAATATCACGGGCCAAACAAGAGAAAAAAGCAAAATTCTATTATTCCTGCTAAACCATTTGATAGCAATGAAGAACACAAGCATGTAACGACTCATATGAGCTTATATTACTGTTGATCTGATCATCTTGTCCGTCTATACGAAACGTTACAACTGAGTTGTTGGAAGTTTCAGCGAGTCTGTGATCTGGCTGGAATATCTGTCGATAATGACCTAATTAATAGGTTGTTGACAAAATTTTCTAATATGTTTATTTTGGGAATAACAGAGTTGTCTTCCAAGGGTTAAGGACTATCCTTAACCCTTGAAATACATCTGTTGTCCATTCACTTCTGTGTTCACAAAGCTTATATCAAATGTTTGATATTATTTATCGACCCTTGTATACCAGATTCGGTAAATAATAACAAACATTTGATGATTCTTCAATATATTGAAGAATGAAGAATTTAGATTTTTTATAAATTTGAAGTAAAGCAAACGAGCAGTCCATTTGATGGTAAGTGGTCACCCATGAGCATCTATAACTAACTCCCTATACAACACGCTTTTTATCCAAAGCCCATAGGAAACGCGTTTTCACCCTGGAAGACTGAGATGGTGTTCTTCTCATGTTTAAGTCAACCCTTCAAGGGTATTAACACTCTTCTACCGGAACGCATGAACTGCTTTACGGTAGAAGTAGGTGTAGCGGTGTAACCGTTGGTGTTTGAAGATAGAACTTCGAAATTGACTTTTAACTTTTTTAAAGTAACAGTTCAAGTCACTAATTAACACGGAAATGACGTATCCAAAACAACTAATCAACCGTATTATACTTCCTGAATTTACGTTTACAAAAACTTCAACAATGAAATAGTGATGTTGATATATTTTTGGCACGGTACCAGTGAAAAGTAATTAGACACTTAATGACGCATTTCTTAGAAACAATCAACGGATTTCACGGGAAGTTAATACCACGTTTAAATAACGTGTAACGTTACCTGAATAGAAAAGCGGGAGGTCATATAGGAATATAATTGAATAAAATGCAATAAAAAATCGTCATAGACCTTAGGTGGTCATCGTCTGAAGAGCACTTAAGAATCTACAAAAAAAAAATTCTAATTAATGTCTTAATTCATTCATTTTCTACACTTTATTCAAAAACAGCCATTTCGTTCATAACGTTTGTATTGCCGCCTTATCAAAAAGTCACTTCTCCAACTTTTCAAAGCTGTTTGCTTTTCAAGGATCTATGTAACCTTAATTGCAGCCGTGTTGATAAACTTCACTCTGATTTCCATCGGTCTACAGACCGTAAATACGTTAAAATTGGCCGAATGTCATATCAAACGATTGGAATAGTTACGTCGAGAATACATCAAACGTACATCAGACGTCACAGTACACTGTTCTTGTACACAAATCACATGGGACCGAACGTGCATGTGGAATTCAGTGCAAATGTCCTGCGAAGAAGAAAATACATGTTTATTTCCGTGCGTGCTGCAACCGCAAAGCTAAACGCGAATATAACAATAGAATTGTTCATTGTTTACCAAGTCTTGGGTTACTATTGGATTTATACAACCCATGAATTTTTTTCATATGCTTTTCCTATTCCGGGACACGTTAAATGTAGCAATATGGCGGTCTTTTGGGTATGCAATTTCTATATGTTATTTTGTTCCTTTCGTATTTATTCTCTTGGTGTGCTTCTTAATATGACTTAGTAAATTTAACGACACTTTGTTTACAGCGGTCTGATTTCAAGGATGTGTTGAGGGTGGTACACGTAGATAAAGTGTTAAAACTTAGTTCTTTTAACAAAGCATCTTTGATGAAAATCCGGTGACATATGACATATGTCCATGGATGTTAATATTTCTTTCAATTAGTTAAAATATAATCATACTTTCTTAACGTCAACGCTAAATAAACGAATCATTCCAGAATCGCGAACCATCATTCACGAATCTGAGGAAACACTGCTTGTCAGGGAACCTTGAAAACTTTGCGCCAGTCTAATAAAACTGTATTTTGCTCAGAACTTTGAGAATCCCGTTTCGACTTTGTCACATTGTAGCAAGTTTTTGAATTAAAAACTTTCTCCACCCGTCGTTCACGTCACCTACTGACAACAGTTCAATTAATATTATAATACGCTTTTCCTCTCTAAATATACATCAATGTGGTTTTGTTATGAAAATTTGACTTATACCTTAATTTAACCCTAGAAGCCCAATCTACGTAAATTTGACGTATACCGCGGCGAAAT
>MOOZ01000684.1:469283-500508 GCA_002930495.1 Cecropterus lyciades | reverse complement strand
CAAAAAGTTTTAGCCGTTTTTTTTTTATTTGACAAATCTGATTTCAATTTTCTTTAGGCGGAGTATCAGCAGAAAGCGATGTGAAAGCGAAGTTTGAATTATGTTTTCCGACTGATCTTCATTTTTTAGCATGAAACACTGCATGTCGGTATATTAGTTTGGGTTGTAGACTGTCGTGTTGTTGGCTGACGTATTGCTGACTGACGTGATGTTGACTTGATCTTTATTCTTAGGCAAATGTAAGCACGGCAAACAATCCGTTCTTAATACTTTTTGATAGGGTCATAGATGTATCTTCTACCATGTAATTGTACTTGACACACGACTACGTGAGGTGTAGACGTATGGGACAAATCTTCGATCGATTAATCATAACCATTTCAAGCGTCTGTAACAATTAAACAAACAGGTCAATTGAAAAGAAACAATATTCTTGAATGTCAATCTAATATCCATAACCGGAACCATCCGAAAATTTTGAATACTCCGAAATAATTTAGTATCAATAACCGTAACCAATATAAAATTAATCTCATATCCGTCAACGTAACCTTAACCGAAATTCAATATCCGTTATATCTCTGGTATTTATTACTATTATAATTATTTCAGCATTCATTACCCCTGCATTATCAGGGTTAAAGAGTTGAAGGTCCAATTTGACGTCTAATGTCTCTGCAAAGCAATCTTATGCTATATGTGAAAGCACCAAATAGCTAACACTTAGAGTTTAGGCCTGCAGTACCTAAGTAACTTTCCCATCAATTAAAGAAAAAAAACATTGAAATCGGTTTAAAAACACCGGAGTTGTTCAAGATTATAAGAAATCGTGTTTTTACAATTTTTCAACTTCCATAAAATGGGACCAATTTTGAAATAAGCCGCATACTATGCCGTTCAAATCGTGTGGGTCGGTAGCGGCATCGCGGTGTTATGCCTGAACATACATAAAAAAATATATACACGACGAATAGATAACCTCTTTCCTTTGGGAAGTCGGTTAAAAACGAAATATTTTAAAAACATACCACATAACACCTCTGAAATACATATTATTATTATAAGTAAGTACGTATGAAAATAAACTAAACTTAACTATAACCGCAGTTATAACTTATAAATATTAAAACATCGATCAAACTCGTGGTGCAGCCCTTACTGAGGCCGCGGCTGGCCACGGCCGTGTATTTGATTGTGTACGTAAAAAATGTGTGCTTACTCGACGCCTGCTACTCATGCGTACATTCAAACCGACGACCGCCGATTTGTAAGAAGCTGAATTACTAGTATTATTTTACTACGATAATACACAAATTTGAAATTCACTTATACAGCATGTTGTGGAACAAAAAAAAACACCATGTTTTTTTCTAAAAACAACTTTTACTATTAAAAAATTACGCGTCCAAAAGATAACTTCTTCAGTCAGTCTGGAAAGTCAGTTAGAAAAGAACAAAGACTTAGTTATTTTTTTAATAAGTAAAAGTGTCAAATTAAATCAAATTCATGCAGACAGCTGCGTTAAAAGCGCTGCCTAGTTATTTTGGTTAAGACTATTTAACTAATTAGTGATAACATCAAAGACGGAACAGAACCAACGGAGCGGATAATTGAACCGTCAAGAATTGTACCGAATTCTGAAACTGTACACGCACACATATACGAGCGTGTAGATACTTGTACGGCCAACAGAAACACCTTTATTTGTGACACTTTTATAATATTTGTGTTCGTTATTGTAGTGGCTGCAGTAACACATACGATGGAAAAAATGAAAAGTGTATCTGTACAATCAAGAAATATAGCCCTGTAACAGACGAGCACCAGGTGGTGTGGTGTGTGTATGGTTTAACAGGTCGTGAACGTGTAGTTCGACCGGAAAGGTACCGTCGTCACACCTATTTCTAGTGAAGCAGTTCATGCATTTCGGTGCAAGGGTGTGGTTGCCGGCTCACTTATATATGAGGCGACCATCTTAGTCCTCGATTTCAGATAGAACCCCTGTTCTATATAAAGTTGCTAACAGATGTCCATGGGCGGCAGTCACCATATACCATTAGGATGATAGTATGCTTTGCTACTTCAGCATGATAAAAAAAACAGCGGGGGCTTAATAATATGGTCCTGTTTTTACCCTTTGCGAACGGAAATGTACATATGTAAAAAGTATCATACTTGTCCTGCCGACGATACACAACACTACCATAAACGTAGACAGCACACTTCCTAAAAATAATCGCCTTTCGTCTGTGGAATAAAAAACGAGTAATTTTAAAAGCGTACCATATGCTCGGTCACGCCATAACCGCCCGTATTACGTGCACATGTGACCAAAAATGGCCTGATCTAGATTAAGATAGACTTTTCAGTTTAGTATGCGTACGACCGGCGGCGTCTCTTCCGTTCCCCACATGCACCGTACAATTATATACATACTTAGAGTAGGCTTGCCAGGATTTTTTATCGTAAAGGACGTTTTTTTTTATTAGATTATAGTACCAAACGAGCATGCAGTCCACCTGATGGTAAGTAGTTACTGCCGCACATGGACATTTTGTAAGCAACTTCATATAGAACAGGGAAACTATCTGAACTCGATCACAGATGCAGTTGCTACTCCCGAGGACTAAAATGGTCGCCTCATGTATAAGTGAGCCGACAACCACACCCTTCCAACGAAACGCAAATACTGCTTCACGCTAGAAATAGATGTGGCGGTGGTACTTCCCCGGTCGAATTACACTGGTTCTATCTTCCTGGTAAAGTTGTATTATTTGGGAATATTCTACCTTTTTTATGTAATGTCAGTAGCAAACAAACATGCAGTTTTAGGGATTTTAAGTAACTAACAAGTGGTGAATTCTGACTTCAAATGGACTGGTATCGTACTTGAGAATATAACAGATGTATAGTAACGCTTGGACGCTTTGTGTTAGTATATCTGCACTACGACATTCTTAGTATTTGGTCACCCTATTGAACCCTAAAACGTTATCAAAAATATAGACGACAGTGAATCAAAGGTAATGTTAAGGGTCGTTAGAACCGTAACGAAGACATTCTTAAAGAGGGTGCGACCACAATTGCACGTAATGTATGTCAATAAAGCGCAATCTATCCGATTGAAGCAATGCAATCGCTTAAGAGATTAAACTTGAGATTTACGAGTGAAGGCGAGAGAGGATTAAAATTTCTCGAGTAAATTAAAATGTAACTGTAATGTAAATGTTTGACGAGCCACGTGGTGGAGCGATCACCACACCGGTCTGACACGCAGTGGTTTCCGGGTTCGATCCCCGGCCAGAGAGACATCTGAACGATGAGTTTAAATTTCTGTTCTGGGTCTGGGTGTTTGTGTATTCGTTTTCGTGTGTCCATGGCACCCACGACAGAGGTGAACCACCCTACCCATTTAACAGAAACATAAACGCTTTCTACACTCATAGCCCCTACACTATGAGTGTAGAAAGCGTTTATGTTTCTGTTAAATGTAATGTAATCTGCAAGATGGTAGGACGAATTGGTTCGGCCGCGGCGTTATCCACGCCAAATGTATTTCTAGCGTGAAGCAATTCTTGCGTTTCTGTGGAAGGGTGTGATTGCTGGGTCAGTTTCATATGAGGTGACCATCTGCCTTAAATTAATTCATTCATTTAAGGGTTGTGGTTAAGTAGACTTATATGAGGCGTTCTTATTAATTTTTCAAAGGTAACATCTTGAATCAATTTCACAAGGATTCCTTTATACTTTTTTGCGAGTTATGAAAAGATATGAAACAACATTTATGTGTTCCAACTTAGTAGGTCCAACGAAACTGTCTCGTCTCATGTAAATCTGATTTTCTCTGTTGTTGATTACAGAAATCCATGGGCGAAAGTGGCCACTTTCCATCAGGTAGACTGTGTACTATTTTTCTCCTTCCATATAAATACAACCACACGCTCATAGCAAACAAACTTCACGCCCGAGAGCCGAGACGGCGCATACAATTTCGCTAAGTCTTTAAACTTAATTACGAACTTGAGGATAACAGCGCGCCATCCAGTTACGGTGTGGTTTCATTGCACGAACACTTTGCTAATGAATGGTCGCTTTGTTTATAATTTAAATTATTATACTAATTGACATGATGCTCGCCAAATCGAAAATAACTTTTTTGTGACATTGAAGTAGCGAATGAACAAGCAAACAATCTATTTGACGGTAAGTAGGCATTCCAACCTATAGGTGAATTGGAGTTGTATCTGTGTCTACTACAGATGTTTTGCTCAAGAGAGTATATATGTAAGGGCCTACCAGGCGTCCGTACCCCGCTTAGCATAGACGAAAAAAAGTAAAAATCTACAAACAAGAGGATCTTTCATAAATATATATAATAATTTCATATGGTCAGAAAAAAATCTGTATCTTGCCAGTTTTCTTATTACCTCGATTTAGTCATTGCTTTTGTTCCCTCCTCACCATAACAAAACTAAAGCAGGCAGCCGGCACCCATGTTATCGCTACCCCTAAGAAGTTACAATTTCATGTTTAGCTCTCAGCAGCAGTCTCTCACACTACTGTTATTAGTTAGAAACGGATGTTATAGAAATGTTCCAGTATCAATGACCTGATCTAAATGATCACGCAATAAATAAATAGCATGAATGAATGACAGAATGAATAAATAAATAAACGGCCGGACAGTCATCGCCGGTGGTGGCCACCGGAAAACGTTACAGTTAGCGACCGATTCCAGCAAATTGAACGGATTCACACGCGAGTGAAAATCCGCGAAACTACAATTAATCTCTCTCAACGAGCATTCGACGTTTTACATACATTAGTAGTTGGAGAGTTTGTAATTTATTAGTAACTTCGGTGCAAGTTATATTTTAGTGCTGTGAATTTCCGCATACCACGCTAGGAGCCCAAGGATTGAAGTCCCGCAATGTTTTTTTCAAAATATATATTAGTAGGCTTTTCCCGCGGCTCCGCCCGCTTGTAAAACTATTTTCTATGTTTTAATCCAGGCCATAAACTATCAAGTGCCACATTTTCATCCAAAACCAATCAGTAGTTTTTGCGTGAAAGATTAACAAACACACTTACATCCTTACAAAGTTTCACATTTACGAGGATTGATTTCCAAAGCAGCGCTTAATTCCTCATTTATTAGGCAGAAATAATATCACCTTTTTATTATTAGAAGCACTTATCAATCAACGGACGCTCGGACTAAAACACCTCTGCGTTATTTGTTAATTTTCCTGTCTGATTCTCAGGAACACACTATATATCAAAGTAGTGACAACTGGCTACGTGTTGAATGACGACATCCCTACAGTTCGCTGAAAGAGCTGAATATCTGCGAGATTTATTCGACATGGCACAATGCCCTATGAAAACGTGTACGATGCTGTTCATCGGGTTATATCACTGAAAGGAAAAAAAAGAAATTCAATGCCAGATGTCTCTTGGTTAAACGCGTATGATTCGACCGGGGAGATAACAACACCTAATTCTAGCGTGAAGCAGTTGTTTTGTTGGAGGGTCATGATTGCTGGCTCTCTTAAAATGAGGCGACCATCTTTGACCTCAGTAACAGCAACGCATCTGTGATTGACTTCAGATAAATGATCTATATAAAGTTGGTTACAGAACAGTACAGTACTGATCACTTACACAATACAGTACTGATACTGCCCAGTATTGACCACTTATCATCACATGGCTGCATGGTTCCTTGCTATTTTCATTTGCATCCCGAGAACATCTTATTGCATCCGCTCAAGTCTTAGAAAATTATCGAGATCGTAAAAGAATATGCAAGTAGTAGGTACCAAAAAATTGAATTTAAGTAAGAGAGTATGTACTAAGAAATTCTCGTACTTACTTTGTATTATACGTTCGGGATATCTTAAATTCCGAATATACCATGTTAATTCAATATTGTTTCGACTTTATATTCGTAGTGTTAAAAGCGTAGTGTTTTTAAACACATACACAATCCCATTATATGAAATGATATGATAATATAATCAACGTTAAAAATATAAGAAAAAGGAATTAGGTTATTTAGGATGATGAGATGATCAGGGTGATTTACCTCATTTCTTTTATCTTTTTTTATAGGTTAAAACAGCTAAAACTGACAAAATTCGAAAATGAAATAAAGAGAAACGGTACAGGATAAAGATTTTTCAGCTCCGAACGACAATGACACATCTTCGTATGAAAATTCGTGAAGAAGAATTTCAGACTTCTTTTAAATTGTAAAAGAAATAATTAATTTATCTTTTAGGATTTTCCTCCTATATAACTTTTTTAACGAATTAATAAGAAATATACAAGGAAAAATGTATTCATACATTTAAACTTGCCTCGATGTATGCTATGTTACAATTATGTTTTTGAGTATTTTTTACATTAAAAGTATTTTATGATACATAAATATTTATACTTCACATTCTTTTGCACACTTCAGAGAGCTTGTGGATTATAACCACGGCTTCCCCAGCTTTTTTCGTCCTCAGTAATCACTCACACTCATACCGAAAAATTGTACACTAATATTAAGAAAACGTTCGAATTAAAATCTTTTATGTATCAGTCATCGCTGCAGTTATCGAGACGGATTAAAATATATGTCAGTTTTATAATCACAAACCATTTAATGTAAAAAAGTTTCACTGGAATCAGTCCAGTACATTTTGCATGCATGCATGTCTATGCATGTACATGCTATACATGCTAATAAACCGATAAAACACAGTTTACAGTAGAATTCATGTGTTACAAGTACAATTCTATACGCGGGTGATGACACGCATGAAGTTAATCTGCAGTAATTTATAACTCAATTACATTTACAACCATCATAATACATCGGGTTCAGAATAGTTCAGATGTATTCGCGGGCCGAATGATTTTAGTGTTAATATTAGCTTTAATATCATGACCTGCATCAATGTGACGACACCGCTATTAATATAACCCATGTCTATTCTCTACAAGCCTGCTGTGAAACAAGATTTGGGCTAACATTTTCTCTTAAATACTTATATAAAGTATGTACAGATATTTGTTACTAAAGATATACCCGTATTATTTAAAGTGAAACTGTTTTACGCGCACTATGACGGTAAAACAGTACTGATGGTACAATTTTTGTGACGGAAATATCCCTTGTTACAAATAATAATGGGTAACAGTTACAATAACACGCAGACCAGAAGCTTTATTTAAATCTATAATAATATATAAAAATGATGATGGGGTGTCTATATACATAATATTCGGGGACGTCTTACCCTCCGGTCTCTATATTCTACGGCTAAGATGACATAAGGGCGGTTGGGCAAGGATACAATGGTGTGTGTCTGTGTGTTGCTCAATCATTTAGGAACCACTGGTCCGATTTACATAAAATTTTGCATGGATGTAGTTTACTTAACTGGTCAGTGTATACTTTTGATGTAGCTACCTTTGATTCCGATATTTTTCGTTATTTAAAGATGACGACTATTTTAGTTACGTCACTACATCCTTTGGTTTCAGAAATTCATTTTTCTATTATAAATAAAAAGAAAACGCTAAAAATTAGAAAACCTTTGATGGCATATACGAGGTTTACATTTAATTATCTATCCGGAGGGTCCAGTATCACTTTTTACGTACCTCCAACAGTTAGCGAGTAAAACCTAAATTTTTAGTTCCGTAGCTAAGTACGTACTTCAGCTAGTACTAGATAAAAATCACGCTCTGAAAGTTAAACAAAAGCAGAATTATACAATAGTGGTAGCAAGTATAACCAACACCGACCATTAAACGGATAATCGTTGTGGGGAGAGCGTGACAGCGCTGCCTATCGTCGGTCGTAAATTCATGACGAGATGAGAGAGATTATACGATTCTTCATAACAATAATTCACACAGAAAAATATAGAAGTACTTGTCATGATTAAATACGTGTATGATAGTCACGAATCCCCCCAACCTTACTAATAAATAAACATAATGTCGTGGTTATCGTCATTAAACGTACTACCATACTCAGAAACATTTTTGACTTACAATAAAAATCGATAGAAAAAAAATCCAATGTGCATGTCGTAAGTAGATTGATACATTTCGACAACACATTCCGAACACAACATATACCTACGAATTATAGCATTGAAGTAGCAAATAAGCATGCAGTCCATCTGATGGTATGTGGTAATGGTAACCAACCCCAGATGTTTTACCTGACATTAGCCTCGAATAAGTCTCCCTTACCCCCTAATACCAGCGCTTAGGCCTTCAATTACTCACGCAAAAGAAGGCGAGTGTTTTCCTTTTATTAGCTTGACACATACACAACAGTTACCTCATGATAATCCAAAAATCGCGTCACGAGTCGCGCAACGTAACACGTGTCGCCTCCTAGCGGCGGTTACGTTCTGTTTACACGTCGGCCATCGCCCGTGCGGACGGGTGTACGGTGACGTACGAACTATAAATAATGTATTGACCCACTTACTTGCAACAACGCTCGCACTGCCGACGAGCCCCATCCCATTGTAGCGTTTGTCAAAATATTTATTCGCGCACCGTCAAATGTGCTTAGCGTTATGCAAGCGGGATTATTTTTTCTCATAGTGTACGTGATATCCGTCTTACATGTATTTCAGAATGGAAACGTATGGGATAATCCCGCGAATCTATTTAAACGTAAATTATTCCAGGTTCAACTGGAATAGCAACATCGTATCGTTTGCGTTAAGCCGCAAAGAAATCGATGAAACCCCAAGACTTGATGTTCTACATGAAGTCGGCTAGATTCCTGTTAACTTTGAAAACAAAGTTGTGCCTTGTGAACTAAGAACTCGTTAATTAAGGCTAACTATCCACTGGAAACCATAACGTAGCGCTAAGCGCTGCAGCTCCACTACAAAGTTCTGTTCTACTTAAGAAGTTTACCTTTAATAAGTAAATGTAGTTTAATAACTAAGTTTTGTGATTACCGACTAACTTTCCTATGAGGCGACTGTCTTAGTCTTATGGATAAGCGACTCATAGATGTCCATGAGCGGCAGTGACCACTTACCATTACGAGGAATACATGCTTGTTCGCTACTTTAATCTTATAAAAAAATATGTGTGTACCTTCCGACCACAATTTTCTAGAAGCAATCATTAATCCATAAAGAAATGTCTACCAATAATGACGTGCTGCATACTATCCAAACGAAAATGCTCTTCACACAAGATAGCTTTGCAATACCTTAATGGATAATCCCTTTGCAACGATACCGACCCACTGCCGACCCACTTCGACTCACGTAATTCGCTTTACTCCGCCGATTCACGAGTGCTGGGACATTCCGAGAATGTGTTCTTCCGCGTCCAATTGTAATACGACGAAATTTAGTTTTAAAACTATTTCAATTTGTTGCGAATTCTTCGCTTAATAGGGTCACCGTAACGACATTATTAAATTTACTGTTGTTACAATTCACTGCTTAGTGAAATGGGATTTTCTAGCACTTATACAATATAGAGTATTGTCTTTATGTTTAGTAGTATTCGATTTTGATAATGATTAAAATACCTATCATGGGAGACACAATGCCCTATAATAATGCCATTGTCTACAAACAAGCTCAATTTGAAATGGGTCCCAAAAGTTAAACTTCAAAAATTACGTCTATTTATCACGTACATGTTTACTTGCACGATATCACCTAAATAAAATTTAAACATATTTTTTGTTTGCAAAGTCTATCTCTCTCACTCGTCGTAGCATAGAACAAAGCTAAACCAATTACAATGGGTTTCTACAGAATTATTAGGAACTCTACAGGCAGAAAATAAATAGGAAATAAAAGCCTTATACAGGCGAACGCTAACAAAGCACGTACACGTCGTATCCACCAAACCATAAATCCACACCACCCCAAAACTACCACACAACCAAGACCACACCCCCTTGCCACGCAAAAACACACTCGAGACTTGGCTAATGTAACAGCAATGGCAGACATAACTCCACACTTGAACTTCAGACGCACGCAATTATCTCACTGTTGGATCTTTACACTGAACATCCATCCATAATCCAGAGAACCGTCTGACGATAATCCGGAGATCGGACGCTACAAAGCCCTGTTACTGTACCGTCTCAGAAGTGGCATCAATCAAACTCGAATGCGATTTCGTCATTCGATAATAGGGTTCGATAATAATATTATGCTCTACTATTTAAAAACTTACTACATGTATAAGATAGATATTGTACAAAGCAAATAAGAAATATAGATTGTTATATTCATAAAAAATCCGTATACATTTTATTATAAAGTTATTATATTATTTTATTTTATAGTTTTAATGAAATTTTAACTTACTAAACCATTCTTTTCTTTAATTTCCCTACTTTTCAAATATATTCTTTCTATAACTTTTACTGCAATTTAACCATAAACGGTCAGCCATTCGAGTTGGATGGGTTGGTGGTGGACCGCGCCCGACGGCTTTTTATCTCTGCGGACTCATGTTCTTTGCAACTATTTGATTCAGCTGAAATATCAGAATTTTGCTCGAACACTCGTATATCCCGTGATACAGTTGCATCTTTCTTATATGACTTGTCAAGCGGATTAGAATCTTATTGCCGTATCAAATCGCAGTCTTATAATCAACACGATGTACGGATTAATACTATCCCCACAGAGATCAAGGAAACAAAGTGAAAATAAAGAAACGTGTGAATCGAATCGATTTAATTAATTAAAAAAAACTGCAAACGAATTACTATCTACACGAGACACGGGATTACGTGCTTCGTCGCGTGATGTAAATTAATTATTAAACGTTTTAACGGTAACAATCAGATATACATAAGCTATTACGGAAGGTTCTACCACATTGCTATCTAAATACATAAGGCCATCAATATGTATGGAAGACCTAGTCTACATATTCATGACTTTGCTGAGAGTGTAATATATTATGCGGAATGGTATGTACCATCTAGACCATGAGATGAAACAACATTAGCATTGAGAAACGAATGCCATACAACAATTCATTTAATTTGCTACTTCGATATTAAAAAAAATGAAAACAGTGGCAATCTGGAAGTGCAGACAGAAGTGAAACTTGATAATTTACGCTGTATTGTTTGAATGGTCAGGAAATACTTATAAAACGTATTTATTATATCATACACAATATATATTTACATAGTTATATGCAGAGGTGTCTGTTACGGTAAAAGTGTCGCGAACTCAATGTTTCTTTTTTATTGTTTTTTCTCCATCTCAAAAAAATACTCAGCGCACCTAAAGAAGTTTTCACTTCATAAGTCCCACTTAATCCAATATATTTTTTTAAAATTGAGAGTTGAAAACCACTCCTATTTATAGTTATCTAAGATTTATCAGCTAAATTTAAATTGATGTCTCGATGACTGTAAAAACTCGACGACTAGTCATTCTATACCTATCTACTTCAGGCGTGCAGCGCCAGCGGTGCGAACATAAAATTCGTCATCGTTTCTAATGACTAAACGCTTTAGAAAATTACGATTACAGTTTTATTTATGAACAATTTGGTAATTTCACTGAATGGACAATTTTATGGACTTTTTATCGTAAAACATCGCAAATCTTAACCAACTGTTTTCTAACCATTAAATTCCAGTTAATTAATTTAAGAGTTAATTAATTTTAGATTTTGCTTCGTGCTGTCTTAAATACGTGCGGTTAAAATACAATAAAGAGCTTTTGCTCTCAGGTTATAGTAGGGACTCCTAATCTGCAAGTCTTGAGTGTCTTTCCATTAAACATGTGCGAGGTAGGTAAGCTATGGATGTTGATTTTCATTGGTTGGCTTTGTTGTGATAGTTTA
This sequence comes from Cecropterus lyciades, assembly GCA_002930495.1. Lineage (NCBI taxonomy): Eukaryota > Metazoa > Arthropoda > Insecta > Lepidoptera > Hesperiidae > Cecropterus > Cecropterus lyciades. Next base: position 488,634 of record MOOZ01000684.1, on the reverse strand, counting down.
GCTATGTTTTAGGGTTCCGTATTCAAAGGGACCCTCTTACTAAGGCTCCGCTGTCCGTCTGTCCTTCTGTCCGTCTTTCCTTCTGTCCGTCTGTCCTTCTGTCCGTCTTTTCCGTCTGTCCGTTTGTGTCACCAGGTACAGTCTGAGTCTGTGAGTCACACGAACCGTGCCACCTAACTAGGCAGTAGAAATTTTCAGTGATGATATATTTCTATTGCCGCTATAACAACAAATACTAAAAAACAAAATAAAATGTTTATGGGTTTTTTTTTTCAGATAATGTTATGGAATCCTTCGTGTGCGATTTCGACTCGCACTTGGCCGCGATATGATATGGATGCGAGCTTAGGTTCGCGACCGGTTGTATTTTCATAGCATGTCTTACTTTGCTAAGCTTTACATAGCTTTAACATCGCACATCGCTTAGCAAGCACATCTCTGATCGAAAGAAACCGTGCGTTCAGAATCTAATTTGCAAACTATTTTTATAATAGAAAAAAACGTTTAAATTTTTTTTTTTTGTACATATGAGATATAAATATTTTGTAGAGGCGAGTTTCCTGCGGGAACAGTTTTATGTAATCCCGGGAAGCTAAGTCAAAAATTGTTAAGTATTAAAGCATTTAAAGTTATATATAATCACGTGATTTATTGATATAGTATACAGGTGGACACTTAAATGTCTTGTTAGTGAAAGCAAACACAAATCAGAAAGATTTATAAAAAAAAACGCGACGAGATAAACAAATTGCTTTTAAAACCCGGAAAAGAATAACGCCCTTAAATTTTAAGAACATATGTTTAGTGAAAAACATTGTCGAGATATTTACACTGAAGGGCAAGCGCAAAGTAATGTAAAATGTAAAAGTGGGCCAAGTTAGGTATAATGAAACTAGTTAGAACTGTGTCCTACTAGATATAAAGTCTGCGTTTCCTAGAACTGTGCACTAAGTAGGAAACTTGGACCGTTCTTGTATCTATATGTACGAACACAACATTCAAACAACAACAGCTACGCTACATTGCTGTCGTGAGGCCAACAAATGGGTTAATACATTGCTGCGGACGGTGTCGCAGTAGAACATACTAACTATTATATGACAAAAATTAAAATACTATAAATCTTTAAACTTATTCAATGTTGGCTTGTTTAATAGTTTTGAGTTATTTAGCTAAGGTAAAAATGGCCGAACTTGGCTCGATGCACTCCACGACTGTCCAGATTACATCAAATAACAACGAAAACATCGTAAAATTACACAATTCTAATTTGTTATTGGAGAGAACCCAAATGTCGCTTAGACAAAGAGGAAAAATTCATTAATGGGCAAATAAATCATTTTCTTTGTGCCATTAAATTAGAAGCACGTAACACACCCATTAACGACATTAACAAGATTTCTTGGTTAACGTAAAATTATTATGAGTTTCAGTTCTACTACTTTTTCTTTGTTAATTACCCTTTAACATCACATTACAATGTGAATTTACTAATGTTATTAGAATTTTCGTGCAGAAGTGTCCAAAATATATCCGTTGTATGAAAAGACAAAGCGTAAATCAATTCTTGCGTTTCGGTGAAAGGGAGTTGATGGCTTACTAAAGTACAAATAAGGCGACTATCTTCGAATGTCTCGTATCTATCGTCTCTACGAAGGGCAATGCATCTCTAGCGGGCTTCAAGTAGAACCCTTGTTATATGGAATTCGTTACAGATGTTCACGGGCTGCAGCGACCAGTCCTAGAGCTACCTACTACTCCAGTTTTAGAGAAACTATTATTTTTATTGTTACGTAGAGTAAAGTGTACAAAACTACTACTAAATTACTGTCATCAAGTTACATCTGTCGCGCACACTAAATGAACAATGATAGGATCTGTATTCATTTTCACGCTTTCACTATAGAAAGTATGTGTGAGTAATTTTAATATCAAGTAATGCTGGTTCCATCCTTTTTAGCGTGACGATTTGCGTGGCACAACGTTGAAAATTCAGGTATTAGATATGAAGAGATCCTGATTAATTTTCTGGCTAGGTACATATAGGTGTTCAGACTATTTTTTTTTTATAAATGGCAAATGAACATCAGTCAACCTGGTGGTATGTGATCGTTGCCGATATTTAATTTTATTTTTAAGATTTACGATGAGGCAGATGGGTTACCTGATGAAAAGTAATCACCGTCGCCTATGGACATTTGCAACACCAGCGGAGTCGCCAATGCACCGCCGGCTTCGAAGAAGAGCTCTTTTCACATACAATCGTAATCAACCCCATAACATTAGAATCATACCTGAGGTTGGTCACAGATGCGTTGCTACCCCTGAGCTCTAAGTTATAATCCCTCTGATAAATATATCTCCTGTATCAAAACCTCCAAAGCAGAACGCAACAGTGCTTAACACTGCTGCATGAGGCAGTTGTCGATGTGCCGGCGGTGTTTCTGGAATCGAACCACAAAAGGTTCTAAGACATTCAATACACGAGCTCAATTTTAGGTCATACAATGGTTTGAAGACAGTGTACTTTGCTCCTCAATTTTATTAATTTTTTAGATATAAAATTACAATACTTCAATAAATTTCTATCACTCATAAAATCTTTATTCTATTTTACGTTCTTTGTAACTAAAATGCTTGCGGTCTAGATTAAGAGTCAGAAAACGATACAATTTTAGTTTATTAGTTTCCCCGGCTTTCCGTCCAAGCCCAGTTGTTGAGAAAATTTCCAAACAATTTTCAAGTATTTAAACGAGTACCCATTGTTACATTCATAACTTTAACTTGTAAAATTCTATTTACTTTTTATAATATTCTAAAATACTGTAATATTTTATCTTTTCTGCTATATTTTGTAAACTTTCTATTAAAGAAGTAAAAATACTATTTTAAGCATATAAGTAGGTACCCTCTGTTAAGAAATATCAGGTACGGTCGGTCCTAAGTACCGTTAACGATAAATTTTCATGATCATCTCGGTTATATAACACATTTTAGAGACATTTAATCCTCATCACGTGTATTATGGAAACGAGTCTCATGTGTTAATCCTGTAATTCTGGTTGCCAAATTTCAGCGGAAGTCGACCTATAGTTTTTGCGGGACAGACTCACACACAAACAACCTCACAAACTTTCTCATTTATAATAAGTACCTACTAGTACGATTACTTTAAATATTTAAATGTTTTTTTACTTCTGTAGGTACAGTTACTATTCGTACTTATGTTTAACAGGTAAATATTATTGTGGAACATAATTTATTTTTGGTGTCGTTCCAAAATGTATCCAGATCTAGCGCAAATTTTTTAGTGTTACCAATAATGCCATTTTCGATTTCTACAGGGAATTTTATATTTAGGTTTAAAATAGATCACAACAATATTCTTTATTTGGGAGACTTAAGACGGCTATTATGCCGAAAAATCAAATACGGAAGTTAATTCTTCTTAGTCTTCATATTAATCTTGACAAGAAACAACATACAGTGGGATGATAAATGTATTTAAAAACATCGAGTTAACTTTGTAAAATAAACATTACCGAGTTCAAAATAAACTGTTTTTGTATTTATGAGTAATGTTGATAAATTTAATACTTCGGCATGGATCATATCAACCATAATAAATGGGTTTTACAAGGTAAGGTTCGACCGCGTAAATAATCCTCTAACATTTCAATGATGACCTGCGAAATTCATAATTACGGAAATTAATAATAACAAGTTGTTATTAAACTATTAATAAACCAAAATAGAAACTAAACTTGATATTTACCGAAGTGTAACATGATTGCTTTTCAATTTCAATATATTAAATTTTATTTCATGTATGACATTCATATATAATTGGAAAACAGTTTTTCTACTACTACAATGTATTATATTCATCGACCCACGTGGTGGAGCAGTCACCATACTGGTCTGACACGCAGTGGGTCCCGGGTTCGATCCCCGGCCAGACAGACAACTGAATGATGAGTTTAGATTACTGTTCTGTATCTGAGAATTTGTGTGTTTGTCTTTGGGTGTCCAAGGTACCCACGACACAGTAAAAAATCTTAGTGTGGCTATGTGTGTAGAATGCGTTTATATAATTATTTATTTAAATATGTAATTTTCATTTGTGCTTAAATTAGGAAGGTACTGAATTATCTGAAGAACCCATCATGGTTTAGACTCCAGAGGAACCAAAGCCACAAGAATCTATTCTGTTAGATTCTGTTTGCAGGATGTGATATGGTACACCGATGTGTGGTGACGTTAGGCATTCCGACTTAGTCCTGAGGAACAGCAACTTACCTGTAGGTAACATTAGGTAGGTTGATTAGATGTTTTTAGGCTAAAGTGACTACTTACCATCATGTGAATTACTTCCTTATTTCCTATCCCATATCCTAACTTAAATTTCAGACATTTTAAATGATAAGATTCTCAATTTATTTGAATTTCACATATACTCAGTTTGATATTAATGGGACATCCAATTATCTACCCATATAATTTTAAACAAGAGTTTAAATTCCAACAAACTTTTTTAAAAATAATTTAATAATGAAAATTATTAATTTTTATGCTTAATTCAACATTTTTTATTACTTGTTTAGTTTGAAAATTATATTTTTAGGAGACAAGATCAATCTCAGGATTATGAAGAAGCGGAATTAATGTGGTTAATAAAAATCACATCATAATTTAAAAGTAGTTCAATAAAATTGTGTCACATAATGTTATGAAAAGAATTTTGGCATATTGACAATCACGGTAGCCAGCTCGTCTCCGTTTAAATAGCGTATGGCTCAGTGGTGCACATACATACATGTATCGAATACTAATTGAGGCGGATAAAGGTTTTTCTTTTGGGAGGAGCTAGACTGAGCTAAGCTGAGACTTCGACTGAGACTTTGTCAAATATGTCGCCCTCTATTGGAATATGAGGCAACATGTCGGAAATAAGAAGACCCTTTATGCGTGATCTGCCTGCCCGTGATCTGCCAATTGAATATTTTTCTTTACCTTACCACGATCGACTTATAATCACGATCAACAGATTCGCCCCACCTGCTATAAAAGATTACGGATGGGCTTACCATTTAGCATTCTGGGAGACATGAGCCCATTTAGTCCGATGTTTATGTTAGCTACCAACTACAGAGACATAGACTAAACACAAAAAAATGTACACAATTTTTTACCACTAAGATGGACAAAGCTCATTATTCCAGTTTATGCCAACATACCCTTAATCGAACGTAAGTGATTGTACGCAATGACGTCAATACGGATCGAAGTCGAGTGCATGCGTCTATAACCGCTGTGCACTTTCGGTGCATGCTCCTCTGCCGGGCAGTAAAACCGAATCGTACCGACAAATATAGTCAAGTCAGGAAATCAATCAAATTTTGAATTATGATTTATGAAAGCGTATCTATATTAAGTTTAAATTTCACTTTCTAGACGCGTATGCCATGTCAGAACTATAAAGCGCGTTTCGTTGTACTTTCATAATAAATTTATTTATTTCGATTTTGTTTGCGCCTTATTGATAAAGAAAATAATGTAGCCTTGTTGTTCTTTTAAGTATGGTAAAGTAAAATAATGTTTAATTTTCATTAATTTGATTGACAAGCTAGTTACAACGACAAGTCAGTAAAGTGTAGGCGCTAATGATTAGTTATACTAGTGTTGTTTCGTATAATTTTTAAAATGTTTTGCCTATACGTCAAAAAATAACACAGTTAAAACGTGGTATAATGCACGAATAATAAAAGCAGAATTAAGTTAAATTTATTTTAACAAACAATATAATGTAAGTTGCCTATCTTAAATTTTTGTAAGACATTTTTTTTAATGTGTTATCAAATCCTTATTTTCGCTCTATAGGGATATCGTAATTAAGTCTTCTCTCAGTATCTAAAGGATCGATTAATAAAATAGTCTGTTAATTTTGAATCGTAGAGGTACTTTAAAGCAAATGTCCAAATTAAGTTTCACGTCTTAGCAATCTTTTGGGATTCGATTTACCGTACTTGTCTTGCTCTGATCTGAAATTGCTTCATAATGTAAAAAATATTTACATATTTGCAAAAAAAAATGTTGCGAAATAATTAAAATAGGACGATGTCTAGTGAGCCATACCGAGTAAGACAGATTACACAAGAATTTGTTTCAGATTAAATTACTTATTATCTAGAACCGCTGCAAATGGGCCAAGCCTACACAAAAAGGCGTCGAACGTGGAATTATTAATGAAGCCATGTAATTCAACAGACAGTAGGTACAGTTGACGTTTTTGCGTGTAAAACTTGTGACTCAATATGACACGATTCGCAAACTGGTCGATGTCCCAAAAACACTTTGAAACCGATACGAAATAGCATAATTGATACATTCTGAAAATTTCACCGCATTTCAGTTCTACTATAGAGGAACAAAAAGGGGCGTGCAAGCGTTAGACCGATTTAGACGGGCTTCCCCGAACTATACTATATGTACCTACCTAAAATACAGCGCTGTGACTACATGTTAAGTGGAAGACACTAACGCGTCTCTTCCTGAAATCCGCCCTCTCCCGTCCTATAAATATGCAGTGGCTTCAGGCCACGCTTCAGTCGTTCAGGAAAGCCCGAACCGCGAACACTGTGCCAAATCCCGACGCAACCCTATGACAACGTGATCCGGCGCGTGTACACATACATACGTTTTTGTGTCAGCCAACGAGATTTCGTAACATTGACTTTATCAATCTGTCGCATCGACAGTGGTGTGTGTCAACTTAAACAAGTGAAACAATAAGTTAATGAGAATGTTGGACAAGTCTATCATCGGCGGGAGTTGGGAAAGCGTTGTAAGTATTTGAAAGAGTTTACTTAGTTCACCACTAGCCTAATAAAGTTTCTCGCCGGGTGATTGACTACTTTATAACTGTGTTACTTCATACTATTACTTCAATACTAAATAGTACAGTGCATCTATTACGCAAAGGGCAGTAGATACCTTAATGCGCTTAGGAGGCGACTGACTTCTGTCATTGAACTGAGATTCGTGCGTGCACGGCTATAGGTATGTTACGAACTTAAAAAGCTCCGTAACTGTTACCGAAAAGTCCGGATCTATTTAATATCCGAATCAATAAAATATCTGAAGTCGTAATATATTTCTGTAGTTGTGTCATGTGGTGTAATTATCGGAATAATGTAGTTTCTTTGTTGTTTGTCTTCCTAAATATTATTGACTTTCTTTCGGGTGAAGGGTAAATTAAAATGCTTAACCGCTATTATTTATGCTTCTTAATAATTATTGCAAAAATATTATGAAAAAAAATTGTTACATTCTTCATTTTTCTAGTTTATATGAAAACAAAGAATGAATAGAGTAATTAGAAAATAAATCTTGCAGATCTACTAATCATATCCGTATCCGAAGGTGATAAAGAATAAACCACAGATTCGAATTCCCATTCAGTTCCAGATCCGAATCTCACATCTCTAACAACACTAGTTCTAATATGGTTACGTTATTTTTGAGGTAAAGCTCTTGACATTGCCGGCCGGTTCTACGGTTATCCAATCGGAGCTATCTGCTTCAATCTTGGAATATATTAATCAAAATGTCGAAAAGCGATCTCTCGTGACTAATAGCATCGTTTTATATTTTCCATATTGATTACATGTATGAAACCAGATTTTGTACGGGGATTATTTAAATTTGGACTCGAAAGTAACCTTGGCAGCTGTGTAGCTTCAATGTTAGGATAAATCTAGATATTTTTGGCCGTTAATTTTAATCAACGTTCAATAAAGAGGTTAGTTATACGCTTATTACAAACAATAGTTCAACAATTTGCACATTATAGAATGTTTGTTTATGAAACGCTAAAAATAGTCAAAAGAGCTTTACTCAGTTTCAGTTTGAGTTAGCGAATCGATAAATTTTTATTGTTGTGGCAATTAATTTCAAATTATATCCAAAGTGGTTAGGTTATTTTTTAGAACATTTCATACAAGTGTAGTGGGTACTCGTGTTGCCCAAAATATAATCCAGACGATTTGTTTTTACCCAGACACTGCTTTGAAAGGAGGGTAATGTTTTCATATGTACTCGTAAGTATATAACTGAGGATCCACTTACGTACATATGGACTTTTTTGTTACCGCCTGTAGTTCAGATGGCTTGACGGATTATGGTGTTGGAAATATCGTAGTATTTGTGTTCATCTCAGGAATATAGTAGTAACAGGAGTAACGACTCGCGTGGTGGAGCAGTCACCATACCAGTCTAACACGCAGTGGGTACGATCCCGGGTACGATCCCCGGCCAGACAGACATCTGAATTATGAGTTTAGATTTCTGTTCTGGGTATGGGTGTTTGTGTATTTGTCATTGTGTGTCCATGGCACCCACGACACGGGAGAAAATCCTAATGTGGGGCTATGGGTGTAAAATTTTAAAATATATATATATATTTAGTGTCGATGGTTATTGATTTCTTTAATACGAGTATATAATAATTTTTAACATGTGTCCTCGGTACTTTGCTTTGTTTAAATTTTAAATAAATTGGATTCCTACATTTGATATAAACTATATCAAGTACCAAGGGTAGAACTGCAGCCTTACAACTGTTGCGTGTGGGTTTAACCTACTTCAACTATTAAATACAACTATCTGACCATAAGCTGAACTATATTTGTGCTGCATTGTTGGTCTTGAATAGCTTTTTCTCTTCCCGTGGATGTCGTAGGAGGAGGCTAAGGAAAAGAAAACAAGGAGATGGGCAGTTGAATTACTTCACTGAGATCATAACACGCATACAGAGAGAGAAAAGCCTCATTACCCCTGTGTCAAAAATCAAATCAATCATCAAATTTTACGAATGAATAAAGATGAATAATATTTTATTCATAGCCCGCTGAATCTTAGTGGTTAGCTCCTAAGTTCTTTGTAATAAAAGACGGACGTTCAGGGAGAAATAATTAACCCTTGTCTATAGACGTATATATCCGTATATATATATAAGACGTATACGTATCTTTTCGATGCTATTTTTCATTCGACATTCGAAATAAGTACAAAAATAAAGCGCGGTTAAAAAAATAGACAACACAATGTATTTTTAAAACAACACATTTTTTTTAAACAAAATTGAATACTACCATTTAAAATTTCAATCTAGTATTTCGTATTTCGATTATCCGTACCATATCGTGATCATTTTTTTCGTTTCGAATTGACAAGCGTTCACATGAGTACTGTATGGAGATTTTAGAAAGTCATAACCAGCATTGTTGATAATCTGAGTGGGTACCGGCTGTCAGCTTTGTCGTCGATATTTCGCGGACCGGTTAGCATTAATCCGTAAACTTTCACCATTTAAACTTGACACGTAAGCTTTGCTACAATAGTCTGATAAGCTAAATGAAAAAAAATACATTTAATACATAAAATAGATAGAACAAACAAAAAAAAAATAAAAGAAATTCGTAATTACCATTTTTGTTAATTACAGAATATTAATTAAAGTTTTCATATTTTAGGATCTACAAATACGAATATCTCAATATTAATTTCTCCCATTGACAATAATTGATTGTCCAATTGATAAACAAAAGGCATTTTTTGTCTTGTCACCTCAGCATACAAGAAACCGTGCTTCTTAACTTCAAAGTAGTAAACAATCGGTTGATTTTAAACAAATTCGTGTCGTAACGACGTCTAATCGCTGTCGTCCGCGTCATTCCGGTTCCCATTTCGAAAGTTGGTCCCGCGGCATCATGATAAAGACGAATGACAATAACAGGGCGAACTAAGGAAATAGATAACTAATTCTTAAAATAAAATAATATCCAAGTGTATCGCTTATTTTAAGTATTTTCCACTTTCAAATTCATATAATTATTTCAGCCATATTAAATAAACCATTAAAAATTCATAAATTGAATAACAAATAGTTCAAATTTCAATATAAAAAAATATATATTATGCAATTATATCATGAGACTGATTTATGAGGCTTTTGTGCATTAGGACTCCATTGGTTACTACGCCAATGTCAGTACATATCTCGATACCGGTCGGAAACCCAATACAACGTCTCCTAAATCATCTCTCGACTACATCTACATTGATTTTGGTAATACCTCTCACATAATTAACATAATTAAACCCGCGGGATATATTTATTCAAATCCAGTGTCAATGTTATAAATGAGAGTTTGCAAATAAATGGTTATATGTATATGAATTTTATTACGTGAAAAATGTGCATTTTCTTTATTCGTACAGTTATTTTATTTAATATGATGGTAAACGATTATCTTACATAATAATTGTCGGCGTTATTAGAAAAGCGAATCAGAAGAATTCTAGTTCGATTTCCGACAGAAGCGATTTTTAAACATATACAAACGTAGAGTTGGCGTGTACACAACGTATAATATGTACTTATGTAGGCTATACTGGTTTAAACAACAGACGAAATGAGAATCGATTAACATAATCGATATGCAAACGATACAAATTATCAGAGACAATGAACCAAGTGCAATGACCTACGTCTATTTTTTGTATACATTCGATTTTGAATTTTGAGAGTGATATAATCTTATATGGTTGAACTTCGTAGCAGTGCTTCCAGATGCACTGTAATTACAGTAGATCAACTGTATTTTTAACTTTTTTACTGTCTTCTGTATAAAGTCATTACAGTATACGGTAAAATTTTATTTCGATTATGGTCGAGGAATGACCTGTTTTTTTGTCGTCAAATTGCACAAATCTTCGTCGATCAAGATTTCCCTTCAAAATTGTTTAAAATGTCATATACTGTAATTTTGTACATAATTCTGTAATTTTTAGTACAAACTACTGTAATTTTATAATCGCGATCCGGAAACACTGTTTCGGTGGTACCACCTTCACACCTATTACTGATTTATAACAGCAATGTTATGCTTTAACGTATACGAGGCGTTTTAACTAAGTCCTCGGGCGTAGCCAAGACAGCATTGCATCTATGGTCGGACTCAGTCTTATCTTAGACTTCACTCCTATCTAGAATCTAGAGTTGAAACAGACATTCATGGGAGACAGAGGTCATATCAGGAGAACTGATTGCCCTTAGACACTTTTAATTTTAAAGTAGACATTACTTAGACGAAACAAAATAGCGCATTACGATTTTATATAAAAAAGTGTATTAGTCACGAAATACTAATGTATGAGAAATGCGCGTGGGCATCCGAAAGTTAGTCAAAAAGTAAAACTACGTACACGTCACTTCTATTTTTATGTGTCACATACAAATACATCGGTTATTAACCTTCAAATGGTGCTGTAAGAACGTAATCTATTTACGTATCAAACGTACTTGAACCAACGAAAATAGTGTAACTCAATTGATTACTGCCAATCAAATCTGATTATTTACTTCGTATAGAGAATGTAATTAATATAATCTGTATAACATTTTTGCGATATTCTTATGATATAAGTAAATTAAGACCAATATTTACTGTATAGACAAATTATAATAATTATTACATTTACAGTTTTAGTACAGGATTAGTCTTCTCTCATATTTGAGCACTAGAGGGTCTACTACGCATAATAGGCATTCCCAAAGTATCATTCCCTGGTACCGGAGCCACTTATCTTGTGCCATCTATATCCAGCGGACTTCATATACAATCTTTAAATTATTACTACCTTCGACATTATATTTACGGAACTTAACAGTCGAATTTTCTCTTTACCAAAAGATTCTAATCTGACATAAACTGACAATGTATATTTAATACAGAAACGTAGCAAATTACAACAGTGACCCGGTAACCACACAAGTATACCCAGTAAAACACATAAATCATAATACACGATACGTTACGACATTTATACAAGGCATCCTAAATAATGTCCATCGTAATATTTTTTAGATGCCCCCCAATGACGTGATACATTACCACGGTTTTACAACTAGTTGTAAACCTCAATTCTTTTAATTACGATGTTACAAACTTTAAACCAGTTTCTAGAATTTCGCAAGCGAACCGTAACACGTAATTAAAATTCCATAAAACGCATCTAATTTTAAACCGGCAACTGTTAATAGTCGAAACAGTTATCGAGATGAGACAAATAATGCAATTAATGTAACTTACATTAAAATTAAAATCCCGCTCGTTACGAGAAATGAAACTAGAAACCTGAATGTGTGGTTAGGCAAAGCCTACATTGTCATTTTTGACGAAATAAAAAAAAAGAAATGTGTTATGTCATAAAAAAAGTCACAATAGACAAAAAACTTTAAAACAGAAACATTATAATGTTGGGGTGTAAAAGTGCGAAAATTTAATATTTTGTATTTTGGCTTGAACTAAACTTCATGAGTTTTCTACATCAACAACATCGACACTAACTATATGGAAGCCATGTCCGTCCGCACATAGAATTATAAGCCAAAATGTTAAAATATCAAATGCATGCGCAAATGCGATCTCACAGTTGTAAACTGACAAAAATATCACGACTAAGCAATGTTTTTTTCTGCTCGGGTACTCACATGTGAGCTAACGGTGAACAAAAGTAGGTTTCCGCAGCCGACAGACGAACTTTAATATGTAAAAGGAAACTGCGATGTTTGCCGACCTTCGGATTCCGTATTGAATATCAATTTATAAGTGCTCTCAATCCACTCGTGAATCAAATATGAAGTATTTTCGTTCGATAAATAGTAATTTTATTTACTACGGATTTAGACATACAGTTTTAAATGAAAGCTTTTATATTCTAGTGCTTTAAATTGCGTTCAAATATATTACAAAAAATATTTGTTTGTATAGAACATAACAACTTTTTAATAGTGAAAGAATGATTAGAATCTATGTGGTACTTTCCCTACTTATCTGTCTTATTCAATATCTATCTAGTCACGCCTCAAACTACAGACAAAAATAAAATGTCATCTATTGTTGATGCAGTATAAATGTTTGACGATAAAAATATGCCGTCACAAATAGAAACATGCAAAACAGAGTGCATTCGGACGGCAATAGACCGCCTAGTTATTATTAGATATCGCATTGAACGCACCCAAGTATTGTCTAAAATAACTTGTGACAAATTTAACTGCACTGTTTAGTTATCACCTTCAACTGTTACATTACGTGCAAATAGAACGACAGAAATACAATATTATATGTGTTTTCACGCAACGTTACAACATTACTGTACGAAAACATCGAAATGGAACGCGACGATGAGACGATAGAAAACCATAGATACGCCTTCAACTCACCAGCGTTGATAAAATCAGTACCAGCCAATTACCTGCAAAAAATAAACATAGATTATTATATTATCGTTGCGCAATTTTAAATACTTAACACACTTTACGGACGACTTATTTTTTTACTTTTAATTAGATTGCGTTAACTAACCTCGGCATTAGTGCGGCTATTTCCCAGTGACCCATTTTCCGTTGCGACCTGATTTTGCGACAGTACACGGTTTTTCTCGCGAAATCATTAAAAATAATGTTACAAAACGCAATATGTTAAAACACACATCGCGGCAGATTTGTCGCGTCAAGCCTCCGAGACGTTGACATATTCTGTATCTGCGAAATGTATCAATTACTGAATCCGGGCTAAGCTTGCTTACATATTCACTGTGACAATGAAATACTTATTTTTTCACTGAGCAAACCAACATTTCAAGAAAATATATGCGCTGAATAGATAACCCCTTTCCTTTGGGATGTGAGTTAATAGAATATTATAAAACATATGTAAGTAAAAATATGTGTCGAATGAATTTTAGTTCCTTTCTATATCCGTAACATTCTCACATTTCAAACAACATAATTTTCTAATGAACTGCCAATAATAAACGGTTTATTTTTACATGACCCATTATCAGCTTGGCGCCAGCGTGGTAATATTTCAATAATAATTCCTATAAACGTCTCATAACTTTTCTTTAAAAAATAGTTCGTCCTTGAAAATAAGTATTACGAGAACCATACATTTGTTTTTTTTTTCTTTTCTAAATCTTTTGTATGTTATAAACAAACACTATTCGTTGCGCGCAAAAAATAAAAAATAAAAAATTGATTTCAAATCGGACCATTTTTTTGCAAGACTGCTCACGCAATCCAAATACAATTTCAAAACACAAAGCCGCAAACTGAAGAACTACAAACGAATGGTATAAAAAGTAACTGAAGCTGATACAGTTAACCACTCAACCTTGCGAAACAGTTATCCAACTGAGCGCGTTAACACGAAAGCTTTTAGTGCTTCAAAAGCTCCGTAAACGAACAAACGACACATTTATCAAGGAAAACATCATAATTTAACTGCATTGCCTAACCCTTTTCAATTCAAATGCTATTTTTGCTCGCGATATCAACTATCACGGTATAAATTATGTTTAAACGAGATCACTAACCTTGGAAGTTTAACCCGTTTAGCTTTTATTGTGAACGATTATAATTTTTCAAAAACGAACTTCTCCAACATTGCGCCGTGTATGTTATTAAATATTCGCTCATATGTACTGGCAACATCGAACAACTGTACAACCCGACAGGTGTCTCGGGCATGTGGACGTCGTGAAGGGCTCAAATGACGACATAGACAGAGATAGGTTACGTAAACTAAAATAACAGAAAGGGACAGAGAACGACCCTATAACTGCGCAGCATCGCGTCCACAAAGTCACGTACGAAATTTATGGTATTGGCACTTAAAACAATCCCTAAGATCTCATAGCTGACGTCGTTGTTTATGAGACAGCTATTAAGATCGATAGGGATTAAGATCTTCACGTAGCTAAATGGAGTTGTTTTTGTTCAGACATTAATGTTTTTCTTAATTTGTTTCAGATCTCCCGCGATGACTACGAAGTTGACTACAGTCCGAGCCCAAGGGGTTCTCCGCTGAAGGACACTACAAACATCCAAGAGGACTCCACTTATTGCATCAGTCGTCACAATCCCAACAAGACCTTCCGCCGCGAATCTGTCATCGCGTCTTGGAAGAGCATAAAGAAGGAAAGAGAAATGGCGCTAGGCAAACGCATCATTTATGTTGACGCTGACAACTATGAAGACTACTATGGTAGGAACATGGTGAAGCGATGCAAGAGTGAAAGGACTGCCAATGTCCCAAAGGTACTAAAGAAAGTCAAACGCACTTACTCAGTCTTGTACAGATACGATCCGGCAGAAGAAAAGGTCGTGAAAGAATACAAGTACCAATTGCCCAAAGAACAGGAGATCACACAAAACTCGAATATACAGAAGTGGCACTCGGAACCGTTTTTGAGGCCAGAGAGGACACCGAAGAAGAAAGTGAAGAGGTCCTTCACAACATTGCTTAACATCAAAACCAAGTTTTTGAACATTTTCACCTCTAAGAGTTAAATTTGGTTTTGTATTATTTATGGGATTAGTTGCTCAATTCAATGCATTTCTTCTAAAGTAAGTGCTCATTGGTGTTTTACAAAATTTGTAAAAACGAAACTGTAAACGCTTATTCAATATTTTTCAAAAATATCCGTACCAATGATATAATGCTATATTATGGAATAAGCGGAATTATGCATAAGATACGTAAATATTTATATAGGTTGATAAAATTGGCTAATATTTTAAAGTTACTATCAAAACAAGATACATATTTTATTCACAATCAGTTTTGCAAATTAAACCAATTAGTTTCATATAGGGAACTGTATCAATCTCTACAAGGTTTTTTAATTCTCACATTCTTAATGAATATATATATGTATATATATTCACTAATGTATAAAACAGTATTGATTATATTAATATCAATATTCAAATTAAATTAGTTTGTAATTTGTGATATTTCTGTGTGTTGTGATATTTTATATTTAAACAAACTTCGGAATTGTAGGTGATTAATGCTTACAGTTTTTGAGAGTTGATTATTTAATATTAAGAAAACGTGCTAAATACTTATTTTCTAGTGTATATGTAATTCTTTATGTTTGTCAAAATATAAATGTAATTGCGAAATATATGCATTATAGTTGTATTCAATATTTTCATTCCTATTATGTAAGACTAGTTTAAGTTACATGGAGAACATAGAAAATTTAATTTGGATCCTGTTCTAACGCCCAAGATCTGTTAAATGTAATAAATACAATTACAAAATTTTTGTAAATGTTTGTTAGAATTACACTACAATTTTATTAACATAAAAGTAATTCAAAGGAATATTGCAGTTCAATTCAATAATTAAATCGTAATAAAAAATGACATTTTAACGTTTGTACATTAAATGTAATGTAAATGTAATGTTCTCTACCATCAATTTAAGTCTAATAAACCATGAAATAGCTAAACTGTATTAAATACTTAAAATATTTAATTGTGAAATAAAGCATTTTATACCTATTTTATATCTTTTATTGATTATAATTTATTATGTATTTTATAACAATTTCAATTTACATTCAAATTATAGCTTAATATTGAAATTAATTATATAATATTGAAAGCTATAATTTTAATAATAGCTTTCAATAAATTAGCTTAAAAGTGAACTCTTGATTGAGTTAATAGAACATTAATTAGTCTGTCTTTGTTTTGAATTAATTCAGATATATCCTATTTGATTTACATAACTTGTTTTTAAAATTAGTTCACTGTCTAATGTCAATCACTGAAGTTTTGTTAAATATTTTAGTTCAATTAAAGATATCAAATATACAAAGTGAGCAACTTATCAGCTTTGCCCGGACAAGAATAAATTCAAAGACTACTTAGTTCATTTAAAGATATCAAATATATAAAGTGAGCAACTTATCAGCTTTGCCCGGACAAGAATAAAGACTACTTGGTCAGGTGTCAAGAAGCTAGAGGCATAATAATTTCTAAATTGCGTTACCTAAAACAAAACGGCAAGATCACCACATCTATATTTTCCTTGTTCTTGCGTTTAAATATTGTAGTATAATATAGCAATATAAGGCCTTCTTAGTCTAATTTTACTAAAAGTTATCAAAGCAACCACAAGCAAAGCATCGTTTGACTAACGTCTAACGATGCTAATTGTGGTTGCGTTGATTGAAAATTTGGAAGAGGCTGCACAGAGAAAAAACAGTTTGATGTTGGTTAATGCTGTACATAGACTCTACAATACTCATTTACATTTAATATTTCTTCTTTTTTCAATTTTATTCTAACTCTTTAATCAATTTAAATTAGATCGGTCCTCTTATCTTAATCAATATTTGTAAGCCAGTCAGTGGTAGAATAAGCGATGGAACAAAAATGTTTGACCACCAACAATAACTACGTTACCTTATTCTTCAATAAACACAGATTTGATTCTGCTCTCCATATTTGTTTGCGTATTCCATTATAGAAAACAAACTTTACATCTTGCAAAAAGAATTCAAATTCGACTTTCCGAAGCGAAACTTTATCATAAAGAGCTTTCACGGTGAATGTAAAACAATAATAACCGTGAGAATCTCATGGAAACACGCAGGAAGTTCTCGTAAGGGCGAAGGTTGTGAGCCCCGAGGGAAATCTTACGTTGTATGAGACCCGAACGAATGTTACCAATCCTTAGCATAACAAGACTCTAGTAACACAGGATACGAGAACGGACTGGATCCTTTTTATTACTCGACTGCGTCAGAAGGAGGGTAATGTTTTTCGAGCGTATGTATGTATGTTTGTTTTTATGTATGTCCAATTTTTTTGACACAAGCGCTACAGCCCAAACGGTTTGACGGATTGTGACGTATGAAATCATTACAGTATTAGCTTGGATAGTTACATAGGCTATACAATTTTTAAAAATAAAGGCTATATGATTTGGATGGCTATATAATTTTTAAATTTTGGAAATGGAGGAGAAAGGGGGGGAGGGACGCCTTTTTACAATTACGGCAATACGGATATCAAATGAAAGATAGTAAATAGACCAATCTAAAAAAATATATATAATAATAATAATAAAAATACTTTTAGTTGACTATTATGACAAAAACTCAATACAAGCGTTAAATTAAATATAGTACCTATATCATTATGAAGAAAAATTTCGTTTTAAGCAGTCGGTTTTTTTTAAACGATGTTACTAGTTTTTATTAGCTTTAATAAATTAAGAAAGAATTTTTTTTTAATAACATTGAAGTACCAAACGAGCATGCAGTCCACCTGATGGCAAGCGGTAAGATGTTAATAAAACATTATAACAATACGACATATATTCCCACTTTAATTTCATAAATCGAACTGAAGGGGCTTAAAAATATAATCTTCCCAAATAACCAATTCCCTATTAGTATTCAGGATCAAATTGTAATCACTTTATTTTAAATCGGCAACACGACTTAAGCTGCCCCTAAATGCCCCGGATACAATGAGCCTATATTACCAGCTTGGAATCCAGCGTTCCCGTTCCGACCCTATTGGGAATAGGGCTAATGAGATGCGGAATTATCCCAAAGAGTCCGTTGTACGTAAATTAGCCTCCCTCGTCCGGGGGTCGCACGCGATAGGGATGTTTTGTTGTACAAGCAGGTATTTGGCCAAGTGCGAGACGAATTCGCACATAGAGGGTTCCATATATCCAATTTTTCAACTATTTAGTAATTGTTATCATACCAGCATCCAAGATAATGTAAAATACATATATATTTTATGCATATATTTATTACGGTTCAATTAATAAACCTAAAAACTCCATCCCCCTTACAAGTCATTTTATATTACTTTCAATAATTGTAGTTATTACGGCCACAGTGTTCACTCTATAAAATTTTTATTCAAGTTCAAGGATTTTCAGTTCTACGGTTCAAGGGATAGAGTCATATGACAGACAATCAGTTAGCGAAGGCTTAGTAATAGGGTTCAGTTTTTACCCTTTGTGTACATAACCCTTAAAATAATGTCTGCATGTGATTTTATAGTAACAGCCTATTTTCAAACAAACATTTCCCTTTATATATTATACATAATATAAAAGATACATGATGATGACAAAACTCGCTGCGAAATTTCTATTTAGTGTTTCATGTTATTATAGCTCGTGCTTATAATTAGAATATAATTTTAGCGTAATATAAAACTAATATACTCATTACGTAATATTTTTACGTGTCTATTTTTTTCTTTATAGCACGGAAGTAGCAAACGAGCATGCAGCCCACCTGGTGGTAAGTGGCTACTGCCGCCCATGGAAATCTGTAATCAACCCTAGGTAAGATCAGGGTCTCACCTAAGATTGGCCACAGATGCGTTGCTACCCCTGAGGACTAAGATGGAATGCCTCGGAAACGTATGTCTCCCTTACCAGACCCTTCAGAC
>MOOZ01000684.1:369094-379331 GCA_002930495.1 Cecropterus lyciades | reverse complement strand
CATAATGGGGGACTTGTTTAATAGACAAAGCGAAGCGAGTAGCGAGTCAATAGCAACCAGTAAATAAATTGGCAGGAAATTGGAAATCTTAGGATGAAGAGCTCTATGTTGATATGTCTTTTTTTAAAGAAATTCAAGTTAATTGGATAGACCGATAACATTGAACTGCCCGAAAAAAAAGACAATTGCTATATTTTCATGATATCGAATAAGTCAGTGCACGTTTAAAAAAAATCCTGGGTGTCTGTGCGTACTATCAAGGGAAATAAAATTATTTTGAAGAAACTTCTACGCGGGATAAATCCACTTTTACCCAGGATACCTACCGCAGATCCAATCGCTACTACATATTTATTTCAGATAGAAATGATGTATCGCTTCTGGTTACCTATTTCTCAATCTGACACGTCACTTGCCACTATAGCCGTGTGCAGTAAAATGGTAATGAGCAATAAACGAACATTATTACTTGGGTATAATATGACCCTGAGAAAGCATTATAAATAAGTGTGAAATTTCTTCACACTAATAATCTGCTGGAGTTTAAGCAGTATATTACATATTTTACAATCTTTTATAGTTAGTGTACTGGATGTAACCGTTATTTGTATACTTTGTATGAATTTGAATTAGCAAGTTGACGGGCATGCAGTCCATCTCATACTTGGAGTCAAAATAGAATTGAAGTTTTGATGGCGAGTGCAAAATCCCCTATTAGTAATTAAAAATAATGAAATAAATCTTCTGAAATGAAATAACGCTTCTCAAGTTTATATAGTTACAGTTTATTTCTGTCAAATTACACATGAAAAGAACAAATCTATAAGATTTACGGAAATTATTTATTATTAACAATAAGTAACAGATATGCATCAAACTAGCATCGCGAGCGAATTCCTTAAATGATTTTTACTTACATTATTCTTATTAACAGCCTGAAAGGGATTCGAACCTGGAACTACGCAGATCGATGTTGCTCGTTTCATGAATTCTAAGTACCTAAATATAGAAAACCTTTTAAATGTTTCGTAGTTGGAGATATCCTCAAATATTTTCTTGTTGATATTAAAAATAACATGAAAGCGGCCGGAAGCAACGTAGCAACATGCTGCAGATTGAGTGTTGATGACAGACGGACAAAGTTTCTACAAGTGATCTAGAGAAGTGCGCGGAGCCAATGAACTTAATTTATTGTTAAATTACACACAGTCACTAAAAGATGTGTGGATATCTTTAAGGACGCCGATATAGCGTACACTTATCCTGAGACCATTCTCGGGTGTGTGCACGTGTACACTATATCTGCGTCCTAAAATGCGGTATACTAATGTAGAATAATATTACAACATACACGGAATGCTTGTGGTATAGACGTAGGTATAAGAGAATTCTGTCCTATCTACGTTAGGGGATATTTAAGATGTTATTGGAACTCCGGATAGTCAAGTAACCTCCAATACACGTTACGAGTTACGAGTGAAGTTCATTCATTAATTTTCAACCTTTAGACATTACGCAGAATACTTCCATGGATTATTTGCAATATGTTTATATATAGACGTTCATATGTCCACGGATAATTCGTGGCGTATCATCTTAGTCCTCAGGGGTAGCAAAGCAACTTTGACTTTCAGTAAGACTAACCTTATCCAGGGGTATCCATAGACAGCAGTAGTTACTTACAATCAGGTGAACTGCATGTTCGTTTACACTTCCATAATATGAAGGTAGACCCCGATAAGTCTAGGTATACTTATGGTATACACGTGACTGAACCCGGCAGCTGGTCTGCGTGGAAAGTCGCAAACCCCAATGCAATTAGCTGCTGCAATCACAATTAGTGCCGATGATAATGGGACCCGCCCAGCTATTTCGAAATTAATGAGAGTTCTGATTTATGTATTTGATTTCCCTTCCTGCATGCCTGTGTGTATTTAAACGTTGATTTTAAATTTATGGCGACAATATGGAATAGTGGTATTAAATTCAGTAGAACTCTATATTTCTTTGTTTTGATAAAAGTTGTAATGCAACGTGTTATTTGGCACAATAACGTATGTGTGATTATAGAAAGAAAAATATAATTATGCAAAAATGTGTTGTTGGTGTAAAATTCTTAAAGACCCATAAGGACCGCATTGGACTACCTTAATTTGTTTGTTTGCGAACAATCACCGCGCCTTGCGTATTGATGAGCGAAGTGGTGTATGTTCTGTCCCATCAGTAGCATCTTCCTGTATTTATATGAAGGTTTTATAAAGAATAAAAATATCTCACTGGAAAATATGAACCGCGACATTTTTCCACGACTTTATAAATCGTGTGTCAGAGAATGAACCTTAAAAGAATTTTAAAAGCTCAAATCTAACGTACGTGCTCAACTTTGCACTGAGTGCAACTTACTACGTTCGTGACATACAGATCTAAAATGCTCCTGAAAAATAGTTACTTTTCTCTTTTATACGTAGAATATCAAATAAACTGTAACTTCTGCGTTTTATTACTATGTCATCACTTGTACGTATGCTGCTATATAGCTTTATACATGTGTATATTGTGAAAAAGCGAGGAAGTACTTTTAACTATATAAATACTAGCAGTGTAACAACATTTGTAATTTGCCGTCATAAATCCTAAAAATCTATATGTTTATGTAACCTGTTTATGTGTCGTTAGTTCGTATGTATGTATATATGTGTGTATACAATCTAACATCTGAATTTTTAAACTAGATAAAACTAACCAATTAAACAGAAATTTTAAAACAAGTTTTTAACACCTACGGCATTGGTTGGGGTGTTAATGCTTGATTAGCTTAATGATTCTTAACAAATAGAACAGGGGTTCTATCGAGTCGATCACACATGCGTTGCCACTCCCGACCACTAAGATGGCGCCTCATATGTAAGTGAGTCGTCTGTGAAGACCAGGAAAAAGTATGTAAATTTAATTATAACCTACTGCTTGTCATAGGTTGGAATATTTATTTATGCGATTGTGAAATACTTATTTTGTTGATCATTATTATTTGAGTTTCAATATAGATTTTATTCTTCTAACCGACTTCCCAAACAAAATCTTTGCGTAATATATGTTTTTTGGTATTGTGCAAAGCGTACGAGTTTAACAAGAGACCCGTTATTAGCAGTCAGTCCATTCGAAATAACCACATATCACTTAGTTACTTAGCTAATGACACAGTGAAAACGTCACTGCAACTGGAGCGAGCAGGACTCCCGCAAGGCCCTTCCATAAATACACCGGCACAGGACATATGAGACACGGATCGATAACACACGGACGAACATAGATTGCATTCACAGTTCACAACGTTTTACTTACAATGTTTTGTTTAAAGTTAACTACGAGTGCATATCGATATGTATAGTCATCATAAGTATCGTCGTCGCCATTAATATCACTTTAATATATTATTATCCTGTTTAAGTTAATAATTATGTTTTGAGTAGATTTCAGTTTTGAGTATATTGCTGACGGTTACTTGGTAGATGATAGATTGATTAGAAATTCATTATCACCGCAATACGGTGAAGGAAAACATCTTGAAATAACCTACATGCCTAATATTTCTTTTAAAAAGTTCTTCAAGGTTTGTGAAGTCCACCAATTCACACTTGGTCGTAAGGGGCCTGTGACCCCTTATGACCTAAAACTCTCTCATTCTGAGACCCGTGCCCAGCAATGGGCCAATAATGGGTTAACGACGACTTGATAGATGATGTTACATATATTTTTTTTATTTTCTTCATTTATTAGATTATTAATATAGAAGAAGAAGCTTTAAGGTTTTTTTACAGAATGTAGGTCAGCCGAATTTAAATGTAGAATTAGAATATCATAGTTTATCAAACTATTATTCTTCATTTTCAATACATGTACCTATAGGTATACACAGTATGTACAGATATTTTTTTCAAAAAATATCTGTAAGATAGCTTGTAAGAGATTTAATTTTTTTTAGCTCTAGTTTAGTTCCTCGGTTTGAGTTTTTTGTTATTGAAAGTTTCTAGATAATTAATTGGAGAAAATAGCTACAAATTTTCTATGGACGACAGTTTTTAGATAAACATAAATATATTTCGTAACAAAAGGACGGTGTATGTTTACTTTTCCGTAAATACATTGCAAGTATGTGAATATGATATGGATTGGAGCCTCCGACATTTCTGCAACTTTATTAAAGTATATCGTCTAAGGAATTAAAAAATGAAAATTTCGTGCTAGAAAAGGATAAACATAAACTTTAAGTCCTTTTAATTACCACGCGCTTTAAGAAACTCTCCAAAACGCGAATTCAATTTTGTTATTTTGACAAAATACAAATTTCGCATTAAGTCTCCTTTATACTCACCATGCGACATGTGAATTTTATAAAAATAAGGTAACCTTCCTAACACAATTTTACTAATGGGTTAAGGTTTCATAAATATAGACTAAAGGGCAAATGGACATTTTGACCGTGACCTCTAAAATCTTTATAAAAAGTATCAATGCATGCGTATAAAAACCGACCTATCAATAAATTTCTTGACCTAATTAAAAGTATACAGAAAAAAATTCAGTTTGAAGTAGTAGAACTCTTTGTGATCGACTCCGGAAACACCATCGCCACACCTATTTTTGCCTCATAACAGCAATGTTAAGCCCTGTTGTGGTCTGGTCTGAACTATGTTTCCCTTACCACACCCGGTAAGGGAGACATACTTTTCTGAGGCATTCTATCTTAGTCCTCAGGGGTAGGCTAACTGCATCTGTGGCTAACCTTAGGTGAGACATTGACCTTACACAGATCTCGTTGGACGGCAGTAGCCACTTACCATCAAGTAGGCTGGATGCTCGTTTGCTAGATTTTAAGTGGCATGCTAAAATTATGTTTTTATACATAAAAAAATGGTTAATTCATAATGTTTTTAAGTTTAGTTTAGTTATTAAGTAGAGTTTTTTTAGGAAATATTTCGTTGTTATTAAGTTCCATACAAAAAACAAAGTATTACAAACCATATTGTCCCTATACAGAACTTTATGTCATAAATTAAGTCCATACCTGCAACAAGAGAAAAAATCTTATTAGCAATTATACATTTGTAGTTGTTAATGTAAACGTATTATAAAATAATGGCAATAGACTTATAAGTCAGAATATAAACCGTCTAACACATTAAGAATCATTACATGTTAATATGGGAGGAAAATAAAAAATGATCCCATAATCAAGAACACTTGTCACAGAAATATCCTTACGCTCAAACAAAACTTTTGAATAATATTCCAATTTCAAGAACGAAATTGTTAATACAATTCAAAAAACCGACCAATCTAAAAAGTGCAGAGGTAGATTTCGTTTGAATTCCTACCTAAAATTCCGGTTAATTAGTCTAACCGAGTGATTCACCGACGAATCAGACCGGAGTCAACTGGATCGGTCGCGTGTTTACTGCAGTCGTTTTTTGACCTTTGCCCGCCGAATTTAGCCGATTTATGTGAACGAACGGCCATGAAATGAGTGTTTTAGGGGCCGCTAAAATGTTACTATGATAGAGTGTTGCCGGGAAAAAAATATTTTGTTATATGGGAACAATTAATTCGGATGCTTCGCTTGCAAAAGGGTAGAGTGGTGTGGGGATCTCAGTTATGGACATTTGTGATCAACCTCAAGAAAAATGAAATTTACCTGTGTACTAAGTTGGAACGCCTCTGATAAGTATGTCTCCCTTACAACCACCCTTCAAACCAGAAGACAAAGCTAAAAAATGCTGTTATTAGGCGGAAATGGATGTGATTTTAGCAGAATGTATTTTACCTGCTGACAGTCACAAAATTTTATCAAAGACTTTTATTTTCTTCACGTTTAATACCCAGAAATCTGTAAATTACCCTTTTCCCTGCCTTTATTAATACTAAAACGTATACGCACGTTGATGCCCTAACAAAATACGTCTTTGTACATTAAAAACGATCCTCTTGAATGATTTCGATACCATTTTATTGTGAGCAACATACTTATCAAATAACGCCGATAAAGACGTTGCGAACGTGATCGTTGTGAAAAACAACCTTCAGATAGAGCCTTCGGGTATGGCGTCAAGTTTAAGTGAGCAATAAATTTGATTTTTATGTACACGACATAAAAACCACACCATGCGATAGAAACTTTAAGTGTCCAATCATTAAACAGGGGATCGCTTTTACAATCTTTTTAACGTTGCAGTTATGCGTCCGAGTATAACGACGACGTCATAAAATATATACATTAATTATTAGCATCAAACAAAATTTACATTAAAATTTTTGACAATTAAAAAAATTATACCTCGCATAAAAAGTATATGTAACAAAGTGGAAAAAATAAATTCATTGTCGAAGAAATTAATGAGTGCGAAAGGAGTCTGGGATTGAAGCCAAGAGTGGAGACTAAAGAATCGCATTGAAGCGTCATTTTATACGTCCGGTGCAATGACCGCTACTTCGGATATTCGCACTGTTGCGCAACTCTTGCGCATCCATACTTGAATTGGAAATTAGTCGATGGCAATGAAACGGATATGATGGAAAATCGATTGGTTATATGCGAGCGTATCAAATTCCATTTACATTTTTATTGCTATTGACTATGATGAGTCACTAAAACACTGAAGGATCAAAGATTTTTACTAAAGAGAAGAAAGAGGAGGAAAAGGGGGCTTGACCCAGCCTAAAGTAGGCTTCAGAGTTCAGAGTTTTATGGTAAGAAAATAATGGATGGGGAACCACTATTTTAAAGACCATGGATCCACCTAAGTACCTACATGATTACAAGATTTTTGGCTCAATATAAGTTATTAAGACATCATCCTATCCGAGATAACAAAAGAAATTAGCTTCTAAGCTTTGCTTTCTAAGAGCGTGGAACTTGGTACTTAGTTTTTTGTAGCAACGCGCCTGTAATCGATTTCAGTTATAACTCCAATTGGATATGAGGATGATTCCAAATATTCATTGAAGCGAGAGTATATCACCAAGTGGACATACTGGTTTGGTTCAACCTCACAAAAACCTTTTAAAATTCCTTCAATTGGATTTTTATCAACAAAACATTCTCTTCTCAAACGCTCCGTCGCAATTTTCCACGAGTTCGCGTATTTCGCGAAATTTTTTTGGCTCTCAAATCAGTTTCAATGTCAAGCACCTGTTCCAAGTTCAACGGAGCCAATTACGAGTACATCAAGAGATCTGTCCCGAGATGCTCTTTTAATTTTCTCCGACTGCGAAAAAAATGTTCGCTGAAATTCAAAGTGAATGTTTACAACGTGAATGTTCCAGTAAATATACTTTTTGTAAATATACTTTGTCACCTCCTCACACTAAGATTATTTAAGCCTTGAACCTTGAATGCAATTCATACACACAAAAACTTGACATAAAGACACAGACCAAGAACACCAATTTAAATTAAGAGCATTCACATGGTTAAAAGATTCTAGAAGGTGGCAAAACTAGCATAGTTCGTACGAGAACTTACCACTGCCACGCCCATTTCAGCGGAAGGATGTGGATGAAGGCTCACTACCATATCACACAACGACCATTATTTGTACGCACATATTTACATAGTAACACACAAAAAAGAAAAAGCATAACATTTCTATCCAACCGAATAAAACCGTAGTCCGTATATCTCTGTACGACATGATGTAACTCATTAATTATTCGCTCCCCGAAGTCCCAAAATCCCTTATCGAAACACGTACTCGCCGAAATATTTTTCATTACGCCCGGATTCTCGTAAAGAAATAAACATTCGAATGTGTTGGTAGAGACCGCGCTGTTAACCGATCTCCAGACTAAACTGAAAACACAAGAAATAAAATCGGATGCATATCAAAAGATATACTATAAAGGTCATATATATTTCACCAATTTTTCGTTTTAGCTTTTGTTAATTGTGCCGTGTTTTGTACAAATATGTTCCAAATATTCAGTCGGAAACACTAATAAACTATAATTAGCTAATTTGGCTCAGAATACGTCCGAACCACTTTATAAACTAGTGCAAAACTGCTGCGCTCACTGGCTGGAAATTACCTAAATTTATGTTTTGGACATATAATAAAAACAAAAGTATTTTTTTGATACTATTCAAATTTAAAATGGATGAAATAACTGAACAATAGAAAAATTTGAACATGAAGGTTGTTTAATAACGATTACAAAATTCCACCCGAACAGCTAAGACGCAAAGAGAGGTTATGAAAAATGTTTAACAACGGATGAGTCTCACGAAAGATTGTATCATTTCACTACGCTTCCAGTACATTTTGAGTCCAAAACCCTTCATTTAGCATTCGACCGACGGTCTGGCCGGCAGTGTACCGTTACTGCATTCGTCTTCCGAGAAGCTTCATATTGTGAAACAGTGTAACGGGTTCTCGACTCTTGTTTTTGCCCCAAAGCAATTTAAGGACGTCGGAAATTGAATTCGCTTGTGACACGTGTACCAATTTAAAACCGTGTACCCATTACTCCGGCCATATATAATTATTATTTCCCTTGAGAGATTTACGCTTCAGTGATATAATTTCATGTCGTACACAAAAACAAGTTATACCACTATTAAATATGCTTGTTATTTTAAATTGAAGTATGTAGGCTATGTATGTAAAAAGTAATGAAGGCTGTGCGCATAATCTACTTAGATTATGCGGTGCACAAATTAATTAATAAATGATTTAAGGAACTATGAGAAATAAATATTTGGATACTATTTTTTTTACACAAGAACCATACGAATAAAAAGTCTATATTATTTGTTTACATGCTCACAATCATACCGTGAAATTCTAAAAAAAGAACAAAAATAATAGGTAAGCACTGAAAAATTTTACAAGGAATGTACTGCTATAGAGCAAATGAATTTTTTTGGGTACGGAAAACTCCGCATCTCACACCGTGATCTTCTCGCGTTTGACTAATTATTACGAGGTCTTTCATAAAACATTGAAATATCTCTTTTTTACGTTTCCAGGACGCATTGTGGTCGTTGTCACGTATCGCTCTCTTGATCTTATCTCCATTGTCGATTCGCAAGCGTTCGATATCATCGTAATTAAATAAATCACACTCGCTGTCTTCTCGAAAACAACTCGATGGGAAATTTCTGATAAAAAATGGACGTAAAGATGTTTAATTGATCGATTACTGTCTAATTTAATCTTTCATAACTATTACTTTCAGTTTTTATATTCACATAAAAGCGTTTAATAGATTGCTTTGGAATCTACGGTTACTTGTTGAATTTCTAAATACTAACAGTCTCCAATAGATACGATTATTCAATTTCCATGCACACACTAGATGTGAATTTAAGATTCATATGCAGCTCAAATAAATAAAGCAGACTTATTTGGAATTAATCCAAATAAGTACATTTTCAGAGGAAATACTAGCAATTGAACAGTCTTCTTAGATTAGGGGATATAGGGAGCAAACGCCAATACAAATTCCAGAATGCTCCAGTGTCACTCGTTTATCAGATATATTCAGAAGGGTGTGGGCAATTGATAACTTAGTTCTTAGGAGTAGCAACGAATTTGTGGCCAATCTAAGTAATCTCATTTTAACTTCATTACAGATGTCCATGTGCGGCAGTGGCTACTTACCATCAGGTAGACTTGTTACTTCGTTATTACAAAAATCTCGAAAGTCACAACAAACAGCTTAACAAGTCTATCGAATAATTGGCAAACACAGCCACTCGACATCCATGCTTCGAACAAATTAACTACCATCTCAATTCGCGTATTCGCTACAAATCCCACGGAGCAAGAGCGTTTCAGTTTATACATAAAGTGAATTAAACCGTCCGTCGCACACAACCCATTCTAGATGCAGAGGCTGGATTGTCTCGGAATATAATCGAGCTTAACAAATTGTCTCATACACTCCCGCTAGTTGCACTCGTAAGGCCTACCGCATACATACAATTGTAATATCCATCAAATAATTTAGTCGAGTTGTATGCTTGTACGATCAAACAATCCAGTCGTTATCAATTTATGCACTTCACGCTGAGCCCCGCGGTAATCTCCGCATTTTAAAAAATGTAACGTGACATTGTAACTTGACAGTTACATAAAGCCGAAATTTAAGTCCTTATACTTAATATATTAACATTATAGCACTGTTTCAGAGACAGCAACTGACATTAGCGGCAGCGACGGTGGCTGTGTGCGCGTAGAGC
>MOOZ01000684.1:348348-369074 GCA_002930495.1 Cecropterus lyciades | reverse complement strand
TAGAGCGCGCGCGGTTTCTTAGTTTTTTTTTTTTTGTGTGGAGCCCTAATTACATTTTCAAAAAAAGAAGTAGCCTAAGTTACGCCTTATCATATCAGCTATCCAACAGTGAAAGTCCCGTCAAAATCGGTCCAGCGATTTCAGAGATTAGCCCGAACAAACAGACAGACAGAGAAAGAAAATAGTAATTGATGTTTTGTTATCAGTATCGTATATACTTCCATATGTATTCGATAAAAAGCTGTTATTTTGATATTACAAACAAACACTTCAATTTTATTCATATTTATGTTATATATTTATAGATGTATACATTTGGCCTATTATTATTGATCGGTCGTCTGTGAATACCCCGGATCCATTGTTTAGTCGAGGCAACACACATTGAAACAACTAATAGCTGTGGCAACTATTTATCCAACGCTATCTATAGATATGGTTTCTCGATTTGTTAGTTGAGCAACTATTTAGTTGGTCTTTAGCAATCTAAATAAATTTAGATTTTCTTTCAACAAAAACTAAACAGTTATTCGACTAAAAGCTAGGTACGTATGCGCTAGGTCTAACGCGATATGAATTCCGAGAGTTCAAGTATATACGTACAGTCACATTAATCTTTATGTTAATATTATTGCTGCAAACTTAATGAAATTAAAGGAGGAGGAGGAAGAAACGAAAGGAGTGAGCCAGAAGAGAAAATATATGACTTTAAAAGATAACATTTTTTTTATAGTATGGAAGTAGCAAACGAGCCTGCAGCCCACCTAATGGTACGTGGCTACTGCGGCCCATGGACATCTGTAATCAACCCTAGGTAAGATCAAAGACTCACCTAAGGTTAGCCGCATATGCGTTGCTATCCCTGAGGACCAAGATGGAATACGTCGGAAAAGTATGTGTCCCTTACTACACCCTTCAGATCAGAACACAACAGCGGATAACACTGCTGTTATTAGGTAGAAATAGGTGTGGCGGTGGTGCTTCCGGAGTCGAACCACAAAGAGTTCTACTAATTTCTTTGTTTTTCTGTGCTACCATTTTTTTGCGGAGTGATGTATCATGTACAGATATCTTAATATTCATAAGCAGTGGAGGTCGCCGTCGTACGTTTTTTACGCGATGATACATACATATATTATTGTTTTTGTATTACAGTGGAGATGTATCAAATGTATGTTTCATAATGGCGATAGTGCCCTCAAATCAAAAAAAACCATCTTTGTATAGTATCAATTAAAATTGAAACGTATATGTTTAGTACATGTCATCTTGTACTAAATGTATCCTTGTAAAATATTTTGCAACGTAAAATTATACTCTCATCTAAAGAGTAGGTTTTTTAAATGTTTGTCTTTTAGTACTGTATCTGATTTATAAAAAAAATACAACAGAAATAATGACACGTAGTAACGTGTCATTATTTTATTTTAACTTATTATTAACTTATTTTATTTTATTTTATGTTACTTTATTTTAACACCGCAGAGTTAAGAACTCTCCCATATCGATTTAGTGAATTGCCTCATAAACAAAAGTACAGACAAATGGCATCATTCGTGTAAATCTCGCAACATTGTATCGTATACGAGTCGACTAAGTTGTAACGTGATACAAACCATGTACTATGGGACTTTATAGTAAACATTAGAATTTATGTACCTGTTCCAGTATAACTTCAAAGAGTTGCAATACGTAAGTTACATTGTTCTCCCTGTGATATTTTACAGTGTTGTGTTCTTCATTGTTCACACGATGTTTATCGAAAATATCAATATTTTGCTTTTACTCTTGTATGTCCCGTGTTATGTATAAATAGTTCGATATTTTTCCCCAAAAATATCTTCAATGTGAAAAAATATAATCCATGTAAAACTTTATGTACACAGTACGTATTATTAAAAACCTTGCTATCATTTATGTTCCTTCGACAAGGATACAATTAAGATTATTTGAAAGGCCATGGTTATTACGAATATAAACTGATTTTTTGTTTTAACTTTAACGGTTATTCGTAACACTTACCTCGAATCGTAAAATGGAAAAGGAACTTAATTTTTATTTCTATTTATGCCTTTTGTTTATTTGTAAAACAAGAAAAACGTAATTGCTGATGTAAACCACATAAAGCCCCACGATAGAAACTCAGTGCCACTCATATATTGTTGGTATCCATTGGACGTCCAAGTAAGTAAAGATCCAGACTCAGAATACGTGTAACATATCATGATCATCAGGTTTTTGGAAGGTATCAAACTCTCGAATAGAACACAGGAATACCAACTTAGTTATCACTGTACGATACCTCTCAACACTATAAGTAAATATCAATTTTCTATAGAACACACAACTGAAATTAATCACTGCACTAATTAGAATTCGCGAAAATTTCCCAGGCAATAATTGCATCGACGCAATAAAATTTCAATAAAGAGCGAACTTTTAATTAAAACAAAATCAGATTCGATTAATATGGAAGCAAAAATAATTAAGCTTTTCACATGAATATAAATGAAAACAAAGTCTTTAATTTAATCATTGTGTTGTGCTCTGTCCTTTGCATAAAAACAATCAATTGTACAGAGTAATCTCCGAATAATAAATCGACTAAGAGGATTTTGGAGAGGATTAGGAAGGCTTCTTGAGACAAAAACATTGCAGGCATTTTTACAGTGAAAATACCATTAACTTTTAAAAATTTAAAACCCATGCCTTCGAGCAGAAATTGAAACTGTCCGTAAAATGCCCCCGAATAGCACCGTTTCTATTCCAAATATGAAGCAATTGCGTTCGGAACGGTGTGGTCGTCGGATCACTTTCATATGAGGCGGCCAGGTTAGTCCTCGGCAGAAGCAACGCATCAGTGAATGACTTCAGGTAGAACTCCTTCTGTTCTACATGGAACTGCTCATGAAAGAAGTATTAATGGAAGGCAGTAACCATCAGGTAAACCGCTCGTTTGCTATTTTAATCTTATATAAAGAAATACATGGCGCTCAACTCACATAACCCTGTAAGCGAGCGTCCATATAACCAATTAATAAGCCGACGACAATGAGCCAGATGACATTGTCGGACAATTGTGATTCCGACAATTCTATTCCCGCAGTTCCACAATGGACGAACCGTTATGGCATTGTTTTTTTTTTTGCACAGTAACCAACGAGTTTACATACCATTCATGATGTGGGTGTCATTTTTTGTTCACACGCCACATAAATTATAACTACGGATTGATTGGGCCAACGTGCCTGAAATGAGGGCAGTAATTCGGTGTTGTGGGTGGGATTAGTGAGTCAGAGGACCAGTGTGATGAGGATGGGAACCGTTGCTTTGACACACTTTGATATACATGCCTACTGGATTTCACGCAAGTTGGATTCAAACGCAAGTTTGTTTAGCCATTCTTTGTAATAACCGTTAAGGATTAAAGTTGTATGAGTAATTGGTATTTTGCGGACTGAAGATGATGCGTTACACCTGCTTGATTTATAGAATTAAAGTACAGTTATTCTTTATCGGAAAATACACAGAACTGCATGGATAAATCGAGATTTTCTCCGATGTTTTCGTTTACCTTTGAAGCAAACAATTAATTTCTGGTATCAAAAAAGCTGGGAAATATCCGAAGTGCGTGTCCAAAATTCATACTCGTCTGGAGGCGTGAAGTCTAAATTCATACCACTTTTAAGGCTACATGTTAAGCCCCAGGCATCTAACGACAGCTCACAATGAAACTTCACAGTGTATTTGAAACATACGTCGCGAAAATTACATTTTTTTAAATTTTAGGTAAAGTGGGGTAGTATGTTCGGTAAAACAGTTTGATATGATGCAACATTGTCCAATCGACATGGACTTATCGTATGACGGCGCAACGAAAACTATGTCAACGCAAGCTGTAATGTTTTATCAAACGCGGTTATCTTGCCGCAATGGATATCAAAGATAGACATTACGCGGAAACCCGTGAGTTATACAGTGTATTTTATTTATATCAAATGTTTTTACGATAACGGATGCCAAAGTTTCAGAATAGATTTATTAAAGCCATCCCGTTCAACGTACTCGTATATTAGAATTTCATAGGAACTCTCAGATAAACGTACAAATATTGTTTAAAGGGATACTAATCAATATATTCTTTATAGTCTAAGAAAGAAAGCCGTCATGGTCAAAAAAGCCAAAATATGGACGGCAAATAAAAACCTTTAAAACGGTTTTCTGTAATTTAGTCAGATACTTATTTTGATCCATTTTTTTTTGACACATTATAGTTGGTTTTTGTTTTATCCACCTAATCACAGTCCCGTGTCTATGTATACATCAAAGTAATATAAATAAAATAAAATCCTTTGTTTATCAGTTACTCATATCCAAACAGAAAACATTATATCATCACATGCCTTTTAGATTCTAAAACAACATTACGAACAAACATAACATACATATCTGTTTGAAGCAATGAATTACGTTTCGACTAAAAAGGAAACACTTAAGTAGCACTCGCATGCCGTAAATTAACTTTAATTAATCATTCGACATCGAGTAAACTTTAATTAATCATTCGAATTCGAGTAAATATCAGGGCCGGGATATAGAAAAACTGAATTTTAAATAACATACGAGTTATCGATTGATTCGCTTGAGTATGCAAATAATGTGGTACATTCACGCTTGAGAAAGTTGGTATTTTTTATGAAACGTAAGCAGCATGCATTCGATTATCCTAATTGGCCATCACCTACGTACACTTCATTTTGTTTTTACAAGGTTGTAGTAGTAAACGTGTTTGCAATCCACTGTGATCTGTGAGCCGTGATCCCTTCTGCCAAAACAGAACAACTGGCGTGGCAGTAGTACGAGTACATCCGAATCATATCCATACATGTATTCAAATTCCAAATAGGAATTCAAATAAACTTGAGATCGGCTACAGATGCGTTGGTATGACTTAATGATTAAGTCTGAACACAAATGAGTGTCAGCCTTACTACACCTTTCAAAGCAACACAGCAGCGTTAACTCTGCTTCACAGAAATAGGTTTGCCAATGGACCCGTAAGACTTCAACCACTGTTTCTATTTGCTTATTAGTGTCAAGTCAATTTTAGTATCAACTTAATAAAGATTTGACAAGATCCAAGATTGACAATTTCCATAGGCGCGACGTCCTATACTCAGATCTCCTTTCATATCTTCCTACCTAGGGGTTAATTCCTGATGTCCATTAGCGATAGATTTACTACTGACTTTATTTCTTAAGAACAAAAGATTCGCAGCACACTTCAATTAAAATCATACACAATAAACAAGAATACTGTTCTAATTCAATTTACCTTTTATTTGCGTGCATTATTAATTAATAAGGTGAGTCACGTATTATGACGACTTCCGTGTGTGACGAATTCGACGTATTTCTTCATATCTGACGTATTGGAAAGTGAGAAACTGGAAAATGATTAACACAAAAATCTTGGAAGACAATGTCTGACTTAATGATAATACCGGAGTTTCTCGTATGCTAATAAGTTTTTAAGAAAAAAAACAATTTGGCGTGCAACTGCACGCCAAATTGTATCTACAGATTGAACTCAAAGTAATATTTTTATATTATAAACATTTTATTTCCATTATTTCCATGTAAATAATATGTGTATATTATAAAAAAAATTCTATTATTGGATCATCATGAATCATTTCATTATGAACTTCGAAAACTTATTGGATTTTATGGCAAAACTTTAAAAGATATTTATTGTGAATTTGTAAAAAATGTCGAATTAAGAGCGTCCTCCTTCGTTGAAGTCAGCTAAAAACCATACTACTTCTCCGCTTATTCGCATTGGAGTACATACCAGGCCTCCTCTCCTAGTTTTAGAACTCCGTAATTAGTAGCTAGGAGAAACATTAGAAAAACTAGGAGAAAAAAACATAATTAAAATCGCTGACAGCCAGACATAATATTTTCTGTGTTCTAAATTTATACAAAAATTCAACCGACAAACATTCATAGATAAATTAATAGATCAGATTGACATAATTATAATTGACAAATTTAAATTGTATATATTATTATAGATATAAAATTACTTCCTATTCATTTCCATAAAGCATTGACTATACATTTCCATTATCAAAATCTTTATCTAGTAAACTGCGTTAGACAGAAATTGGTTGTTAATTAAGTATAAGATTACCTAATTTATATTGATAAAATATGACGATAATTTTCGATTACAGTAGTACCATTTATTTGCCCCATTTTAGCGTTGTATACAGCTTTTCTGGTTTTAAGGGCTTGCTAAGTTACGATAACCGCAATCCAGCTCTGAAGTATTGCCCTGTAGTAGCGATACATCTCTATATACCATAATCGATCAGAAATAGCACTCGAATTTGTTTTTTTATGGTTGAATATTTATTATACGCTAAATGTACCCCGCGGTTTCACCTGCGTTTGAAATAATATAAACAACTTTGAATTGTGATAACTTTTGATAAAGAAGAATCCATATATGTATTCTAATGAAACAAAATGTTAAATCAAGATACGGGCTATTTCTTAATCTTTTGAATCCAATTAAGTAACTTAATTTATGGGATTTCATACACACATATAAATAGACAGGCAAAAGTTCTAAAAACTACAGAGATTCATGCGATAACTTATTCTCAAACCTTTTTTTTTACAAATATATGTGCAACGATATCAATGGGTAATAATGACATAATGTAGTCCATATATTTATCATTGAATCTCCATGTTTCAATACACCCTTCCCACCAGATAAAATTACACATTTAACAGACAGTGTTCATTTCAAGATATTATATTTTAGTTTCTTGAATGTTACAACCTCAAACGTGTCAATGACATGAAATGTATTTATTTTGATTCGCCTGCTGAGGAACCTAAAATAGTCACGTACAGTCTTCGCTACCGCTGATTTGTAAAAATAAAAATTTACACAGAAACAACCAAATATCAACATAAAACAAAGTGTATTATCTCAGAAACAATTTCGTGGAATAAATTTAGTAATATTCACTTATCAATTAACATAATGACGAAATTATTACGAATACCGCCGCAGTGCTATCTATTCGGCTGAACGGTAATTTCCAGTGATTCTCAATGTACGATTAAGAAACATGGTCTTTCGCATGTCTTATTATGTACGTGATATATCTCTAAAACTGTGAGCAATAATCCATAACACTACGGACGGACGACTGTTATTAAATTAAATCGAAGTACATGTTTTTAAAATAATGAAAAGTGCATATTCTATCCGCTTGATAAGTGTAGTTGACACCAGTTCTTATAAAGGATTCATGGACTTTGATTTCGTTACAGGTCCTCATTTTAGGAGACTTTTTATGTTAAGAATCTTCAAATCAACGTGCTACCCAACCGATGTTGAGAGGTCGATATCGCCGATGGATATGAACTGCCGACCGACCCCAAATAGGACGTATTTTTAACATTATAAAAAGTAACAAACTGGCATGCAAAACACTAATCGTAAGTAGCCATCAACACCCACGGACATCTGTTATCAACCCCAGATAAGATTAGAGTTTGAGGACAATGGTGGAGCATCTTGGATAAGTATATCACCCTTATCACACCCTTTAAACTAGAACATCAGCTTATACTCTTATAGGTTGAAAGAATCGAAGTGCAGAGAGTTCTACCACTGTTTAACGGCAAACTTATCTAATCAATAATAGACGTAGGTTCGTCAGAATAGCACTTTTTGCTACACCTTTTTACACCCTTTTAATCAAAATATTATAGCTTAACGCTACTGTTACACGTTAACTATTAAAAAAAATCATCATAACGTAACGATAAAACCTCACGATGAAATGCATCAGAGGTAATTTTTTGTCAATAACATATTTATTTTAAATCGTATTAATATTCGTACTAATATTTGTCGACGCGGCCCTTAACGTAGTAATCCTTGAATTTAAGTATGTACAAAAGCATTAAATTTTAAAAATAAACAAGTTTTATTCTTATTTGCATGATCATTATTATGTATAGAGAAAATATATGTCTGTACAAGATGACTTTGGAAGTTCCAAGTTCCAAGTTGAATACCATCAAGAATGATACATACTGCTATTTTAATTTTATTTTATTTCATTTTTTGAGTATGCGAACCACCTGATGGTATGTGGTTAAGGCAGTAGTTTTACTGTTACTGTGATCGAGTTCTATCCGAAGTCGATCACAGTAAGTTGGTACTCCCGAGGACTAAGATGGTCGCCTCGTATATAAGTGAACCGGCAACCACACCCTTCCACCGAAACGCAAGAATTGCTTCACGCTAGAAATAGTTGTGGCAGTGGTACCTCCCCGACCAAACTTCACTTGTTCTACCACCTTGCTATATTTATGGTCACGGAAAAAAAAAACGTGCGTAGGAAAGCAAGCGAACGGAGTGTATACTTAAAGTAAGGATGCAAGAGATAATTAAAACTACTCATAAAAACAGATATACAGCAATAATAAATACGCGTCCTCACGCACAAATAAACATACAATTAATGTATTCAACGCGACACCTTCATTTGCACCGCATGCCGCGTTCTCGGAAGCTATCAACCAGTGTACTTAAATGGAAAATGTTGACAAACACTGCTGTACGTAATTATAGTTTTAACAAGTTAGTCACCGCCGCCATAAAATATACTTTATACATTCGTGGGAAAATTGTATAAACATAATTGTGAACACGGATAAATTAAATGTATACCCAATTACCTACTCCGTTCATTTGGAGTACGAGTCTCACAATTTCATACCTATCTCTCTTTTTTCCTTGTTCAAAATCTTTTTGCATGTAATCTATGCCGGTAATACAATGACTAATGTAAAAATAATTAATTCAAAGGTTCAATAGAATTAATTGACGTCCATATACATCTAGAGTAAAATATGAAGGAAGCAAAAAACAAAAAAACTATTTTTTCTATTTCAAATGTTTCTGCATTACCAAAACAATTCGTAACCACTAATTGACCAGCATTCGTGGTGCATGCATGCGTAGGCGCCACCATCCGTCATCGTGCAATAATATTATTGAATAGATAAGCGCAACCTTATCGTTATCTTATCACACGCTGTCCTCGTTTCGACGGTGACCAAACTGAATACCAAAAACTGTGATAAAACATGCGTTCAAGCTTGTTGGAAAAAGATTTTCGGTAATTTGTTAGAGATTTTTGCAAAACTATTTTCCGATCACAAATTTAAAACCGCTCTGATTTCTTAGTCATGATGGAAACATCTTGAAGAAACGTGCAACATTCATGCCTGAGAGTATGATGAGAAAGACGGGCTACCTAATGGCATGTAACCGCCGACGTCTATGGATATTTGCAACACCAGGGGAATGGCAAAGCCATCGCCCAGCTTAGAATGAGTAGTCTCCGATAATAAAAAAAGAAAAAGATAAAACTCTCGTGATAAAAAAGAGTGTGCAAACCCAACCAGATTCAGATATCCGTCAGGCAGGGTATCGAACCCACAACCTTTTGCGTAACAAACCGGTAAGGTGACCGCTCTTCATAGTATCGCAAATGCCTAATTCACATTCCACAACACAATTGAGTATCTATCTTGATAGACTACAAAAGGCTAATGCCTTTTGTAGGGCACTGTAATGGGGGTTTCTGCCAATAGTCACCGCGCCTGGCATGCTTGTTGGTGACCGCAGCGGAAGTTGATGTTACACAGGAAGCCGCTGTTGCCCATTTCCTAGATTTAGCCCTTAGTTTCCATCAACTACTTCTACGAGAAGAGAGGCAATATATTCAAGACACAACCCGGCCCAATGAAGTCCATAGCACTAATCTTGAAGATTTATAACATTATACCAAAAACGTTTATTTTTCTTCAATGACAGACGTTATTGGTCACGTACCATGACAGGTCAAGAGTACGCAAACTTGCTCAACGAGTGTTTTCCTGGTAAGCAAATCCGTTTCCTATTATGAGTATGTCATGTCTTTCTCAATAAATGAAGGCAACCTAGTACTACTTTCAACTTAGATAAACAATCTTGTTTTTATTTTTGAATCCTTACTTTAATTTATCGCGTGTTGATAATATACTTTCACTCCTTTAAAATGAGTTTTATGTACGACTCGCCATGCCCCGTGGTGCCATCAGCGTTTAAAAAAAAACTCACTGATATTACTAATGCGAAAGTTGATGGGGATGTACATATGTGTATTTGTTACTCTTTCACACAAAATCTACTGATCAGGTTTCGCAGAAATTTGGTACACAGGTAGATTATGGCCTGGATTAACACATTATCGTGATAGACGTGACAAAAGCGAGCGGAGCCGTGGGGACAGCCTAGTGTAATATAAATTTAAGTTGTGATTACCATTGAGTTGAAAATTTTTGATGAAATACACAAAATGTTAACCCTAAATATGTTGCCCATGTACATTTTTATTAGCTTTTTTCTAGCGATTTAACAAACAATTTTTAAACGCTCAGAAATCAAAGTTGTCTACCTAACATATACAAACCAAGCATTTTTGACACAAAATAGAGCCATCTTATCTTACTAGTAGAGTTATATATGTGTAGACAAAGTATGGACGGATGTATGTTATTTCTTCACGTAATATCTCCAGACCGGATTTGGATAAATTTTGCATACATTTAAGCATAAACGCTTTCTACACTCATAGCCTCACACTAGGATTTCTCCTGTGCCGTGGGTGCCATGGACACACAAAGACGAATACACAAACACCCAGATCCAGAACAGAAATCTAAACTCATCATTCAGAAGTCCGTCTGGCCGGGGATCGAACACGGGACCCACTGCGTGTCAGACTGGTATGATGACTGCTTCACCACGCTTTGATAAACAAGGTCCAAACGGGCGAAGTCGCTGGCAAAAGCTAGTTTCACGTTAAACACTTAGGCATATAATGTATATCTATATATATACCACAGTTCATATTTCTCCGTCGACGTCATTCATTGTATTCCAGAAATAGGAACTATTTCCACGGCAATGGAAGGGCGGACCCTTTATTGCATTCACGTCCAGAAACAATGTAATTTTAAGTACAACTCAACTGTCTTTGTATTTGCTCAGCGTATTATGAAATTTACAACCGCTCTAATAACGTAGGTATTTCTAATTCTGAAGAAGAGAATGTTATCTTATATTGCCATTATATAAATAACATTTATGGAGCAAACGAAAATAATATTTTTATACCTTAGAAGTAGCAAAACGAGCACGCAGTTCATTCGATAGAAAGTGGCTACTACAGCCCATGGACGCCTGTAATCAACTCCAAATTACGTAGGTACTTCTGAAGTACTAAAGTGCTTGAATTTTCTGTTTTAAAGCAATAATTGGTGTGGCGGTTGAGCCTATGCAGTCGAACCATAAAGGTTTTTCCACATTGAAAACCTGCGGCTGCTATGAAGATATCCGTGGTGGTCTACTTACACGCCATAATATTAAGTATCTATATTGATATAAAATAAAACACAGTTACCCTGGCACAAGTTAAGTTTTTCTATTACTCAGTGTTATAATGGTCACAAGTGGTTCACCATTCTGGATTCTTTTACTTTGAGTCCTAATCTTACTGACAAACTTAGACTTGCTCAGAGTCTGGGCGCTTGTGTTTGTTATAGTGTGCCCATGGTTGCCACAATAATCCTCGTGTAAATGTACAATCCTAAGGGCGCTTGCTTTAGTGACGTCATGGATGGACGAAGTCGCAGCGATTTGCATTTTTCCATACACTCGCCAACAGTTTATTACACTGTTAAGATAATTGGACCGTTCAAACGCCACCTTGTCGCAACGTAATTGAGTCGGGATTCGAATACGAAATCTATGTGAGTTCGCGTATTGAATATTCATCGGTTTTTACTGTTCTTCTAATTCACGTGTGATCCCCTGTGTCTATCGTGCGGTGTCTGAACTAGTTATTGTTTCGCTTTTGTTCTAGCTTTACAGTTTGGTAAACATTCCATGCAAATTCGGACATGTTTGCGTTTTTATTTCATAGTTTCAATGAACGCTGATAGGTTTTTTTTTATCGCACACTGATTTTCTGATGGAAAGTAATCACTTTACTCACACCTTACACACTTACCATTATACTCAAATAAAATGTCAAAAATAATTTTGTATATAAATACAAATTTATTTTTGACGTCAATAACCTACCAAGAGTTACCCTTAACCTTCAAAGGAGTTTCGTTTATGAAGACGAAAGAATTTCCATAACACACGTCTTTTTCATACATTTTATTCAGTCAGACAGTTAACTCCTTCGCATATTTATTTATACTCATATATAATGAAATAACTATTGTTCATACAAGGATACCTGATCCAGTGATAGACCGTTTCTTAATAAGATTTTCTTTCAGTTGTGTGGTTTTATGTATTCTCAGCAGCAACATAACATGACAAACAAGCTTTGTACGGAACACGCAAACCATTTTCACACACTGTAGGCTCTCGTAGTAAATCCTTTGAGACTTTGCTTTGTTTCACCGACAAATTGAAACTTTTATATTGTTTTATGTCAACAATTTACGATTTACTTTATAATGCTACACTTGCACATATAGGAGATATAAAATAGTAATTTGAAGTTGGTAGAATCTTTATAATTCGACTCCGAAGGCATCACCGACGTATTTTTACCTAATAACAAGCGTTAGTGTTACATTCTGACTTCCCAGGCGTAAGATTTCATATATAAATTAAATTACCCGTAAATACCTGTAAATTACAATTTTTTCGAACACTGCCACCGGAACAGGAATAGAACCGGTCTCATGTATTCAGTACTTTAATCATATCCCAGATATGATTGAAGTAAAGCTATGTGCCGTATGTACCATATTTGTTTCGTGCTTTAAATTATAAAGAAATAATAACCATTTACTTTGGTAAATTTCATAAACTAGTTTAATGACTTGTTTCATTAGTTAATGACGACATGTTTACATATTTCAAACCGTAATACAAAGTAAGCACACAATGATGTTGATAACCACCGTAGCAAAGCATGGTAACACGAAATGTTCTAAGGCATTCTACATTATTTCCGCTCATTGTTAGTCAAGTTCAAGGGAAAACGTTCCGTTCGCGTCAAGTTATTCCGTAGGTTAAATTGATGCGGTTCATCTAATTTAAGTGATCAAGACAAATTATGGAATAAAAAAAAATAAAACAAAATACATTTAATAAAATATCACCTAAACTAATGTAACATTGGTATTTCCCGCGTCGTAGATTTTATAAATACACAGAGACGAGTACAAACAGACAAACACACAAAATGGACCACAAGGTTTATTAATTTCTTCAACCGATGATTAAAGATGAATTTTCAAGAATCTTTACTTAGTGCCCATATCGTCCCAATTATTGCCCCAATGCTGGAGCAGAGTTCCCTCTAAGAGCAAGAGTGGTTCTCTCAAGAATTCAAGAATGATTCTCAAAGGTATGTGAACCTTTGAGAATCTTATTATAAACTAGAATGAAAGTCCATATTGCTCCTGAACATAAAACAAATACAAAAGGAGAAATAATCCGATATTTCCACAAATAATTTAAATATACGATAAGTTTACGACCGCCATACATATTTCCACTCGTCACCAAGAATGACACGAGTACCTAAAATACCAGTAAAAGCTTTTAAAAAAGTTGTTACCCGGCATTTATCTTTAGCATCGCGGCACCGTACATTTTTCACTGCGTTATCGTAAATCATAGTGATGGCGGATGCGCTATGGAACTAGGATCTACAACAAAAAAATTAACTGAATGTGCATTGTTGTTTAAGTTCAAGGGAGTGTTAGTGTGTATTATATTTTTACTAAAGTATAAGTAGCAAATACCTAACCACTCCTTAGTGGACTACTAGCACTACTGAATGTTTAGTATCGGTGACATGATTAGAGTTCTACGGTCAGAGCATTGCTAGCGCTGAGGACTAAGTTGGAACGTCTCGTGTTAGTGTTTCCATCTCACCCCACAGTTCAAAATAAAAACCAGCAACACTTACTACAGTATAGAGCGAGTCGGAGAGCCTCCACATACAATTCACTAAGGATTATGCCAACAGATATTTGTAGACTAAAATAATGAACATTCGTATACCTTACATTGAAACCCTTTTAAACTATATTTTCATATAAAACTAACCAAACAAGGAGTCCATCAAAATAATCCCAGATATGTGCAACACACTTGTCCATGATGAAAAACCACTTAACGTCGACTTTCAGGTCAATCAGCGAACATTACTCGAAAGCGTCACACTGCTTTCCCCCCGATGTAATCATAATCCGTGTAGCGTGAAAACCGATCGGCACCTCATACAACTCGCTAACGTTAACTCTATTGGCTTGGGAGTAACGTTGAAAGCCGCTCGGTCCTACACGTATAGGTGTTCGTAGCTACATCGTGACAAAAAAAATCGTCAAATACGAGTCTAACTCGAACATAGTGGGTTCCGTAACTGCTTTTTGGAACGAAGTTCCTTAACGTGGCTCACGGGAGTG
The DNA here is from genome assembly GCA_002930495.1 of Cecropterus lyciades. Taxonomy (NCBI): domain Eukaryota; kingdom Metazoa; phylum Arthropoda; class Insecta; order Lepidoptera; family Hesperiidae; genus Cecropterus; species Cecropterus lyciades. The sequence continues at coordinate 354,485 of MOOZ01000684.1, read as the reverse complement.
CGAATTGGTAGAAATCGTCGCGTAACGAAATGTGCTGTGTTAGTATGCGTGCGTGTATGGAACCTGTATGGAACTACAAACATATCATGGAAAGCATGCACATCTGTAATCAAACCTCAGGGTTTGATTATATAGCAACAAAGGTAAGACTCTGATCTTATCAGTAAGATCAGAGTCTTACCTTTGTTGCTACCCCTGAGGACCAAGTTGAAATTCCTTGTATAAGTATGTCTCCCTTACCACACTCTTCAGACCAGAACACAGAAACACTTTATACTGCTGTTATTAGGCAGAAATAGGTGCTTATAATAAATTGCTTTTTTTCCAAAGCATACATATTTAAAGTGTTCAGATTTTTTTACATGTATCCTATTGGTTTTGATCTCCTTATGAAATCCAAAATTAACGACTTAAACGGTCATATCTTTTAATCGCATAGATTAAACGTTTAGATTTTTCATAGATAACAGAGACCACACACCCGAGTATTTGACATAAATTTCAACTTTATGCCTCCACGCATTTCAGAAAAAGGCATTGATAAAACTACAAGCGCGCCACAATGGAAATATATACGGATTTCTTTCTCTTTTTGTGGTACGGAACCCTAAAAGTGGTAAAAACGGCACGTTCCGTTGCACCGCATCCGCAAATCTGGAGTACGCGCTTATTCAGTCTGGTGACTTAGTTAAGTTCTACCACTTAGTACTTACTTTAAGATATATGTTTATACGCGAGTATGTGCAATTGTGCATATGTTTAGAAGTATATTTTCCATCTTCATACTTTTAATGTAAAAGATATTGTGTCATATTATACAGATTGTTACAAAAAAGACTTGAAATGTTTATTTTATTACTAAGTCGCCTTACTCAGCATAAATATTAGAATAAAGAACCAAATATTATAATGTAACTAGCTTATCCGGCAAACGTTGTTTTGCCATTTAAATGATTAAATTACTAAAATGGCTATTAAATGATAGGGGTTGGTGATAAAAGGGTAAAAATTTAGGGTTGTATGTATTTTTGTATGCTGTGTCATAAAAAAATAAAAACAAAAAATTTTGCCTAAAAAATAAAAGTAAAAATTTAGGGGTGGACTACCCTTAACATTTAGGGGGATGAAAAATAAATGTTAGCCGATTCTCCACCCTGGCCGACAATCACGCTAAGGATCACAAAAATCGGTCAAGCCGTTTCGAAGGAGTTCAAGTTAGACTAGATGTAAAAAACATACATTAGGTAACGAAACATAATAAAAAATACTTGAAATGCTTATTTCTTTTTGTGTGTTTCCGTGTGTTTTCAGAGTTATAAACCCACAAAAATAAATGCCTCTTACACGTCTGAACTATCAGAAATAGAACCCTGTATCATTTGTACATCTGGCTAGCATTATCTCGTACATTAGAAATCCGCTAAACAAGTAACATAATGTCACGTTGACAACACAAAATGTAAGTTCACATTTATCACCGCACAAGTTACGAAGGTGTTTGTCGAATACGATTTAAATACATTTGACCCCTAACAGTTACAGCTATACCTTTCAAAAGGCTTTATCGAAACGCTACTTACGCAAGTCAGTTTTATTTTGATTTTATTCTAATTTCGTTTCCGGCACTGAAGGCACGTGAATCGGACTAGACAATAAGATAATTTCAATGCTAATTGAATTTATGAAGCAATAGTCTAAAGCGTGAAGCAATAGTTTATACTGCATAGTGGTTTGAAATTTGCCTTTCAAGCTGGGGTCCGATTTCGAATTCTAGACGTCTGATTTTTCAAAGTCAGGTGCGTATTAGAATTCACTTTCCTTCCCAACTGAGTGATCTATAAATAGAAGTTTGTACAGTTGCAAGGTTGTAGATCGCTATAGTATTTGTAGCGTGAAGGGGTTTTCACGTTTCGGTGACATGGTGTGGTTGGCGGCTCACTTTCATACGACCCCCTTAGTCCTCGGAAGTAGCAAAACATCTATTAATTACATTACATTGACTTAAGATGGAACTAATGTTCTAGGTTTATATAGAAGAGTGGCTTAAATTCTTTCAAGATTAAGATGAAAAGATCATAGCTGCTAGGTATCCCGCTCTTGTCCAGTTAAAAATAAAAAAGTATCCTTATGAATAACTTTATACCATATTCCACAAAGTTGATACACTTCTATATTGACTCCTGATCACTAACTTATAGTGTTAACTGCCTCAAATAAAAAAGGACTTTTTCCTCTTAGATCATGCAATAATGATGACAATAATAATCATCTCTAATATCTTCAACATCAAAACGCAAACACATCAAATCTCAATTGAGGATAATACCGTCTTAGCCTACGACCGTACGCGGGTTTGAAAAAATAAAAAAGAAAGGTCCCACTTTCTAGGCACAACAATGCTCAGAACGAGCCTTGATCTTGCGCAAGCCGGATGCTGTCACGGGACTCGTTTTGAAAAGTGTGCAATAAATATAACTGTCTAACCCAAGCGCCAAGAAACATTCGCTAAGCGCAAGCGTAAATGAACTATAACGGGTATTTTTTAGTTATTTATTATGATTCTAAACTGACATTATAGCGTTTTAATTTTTAACGGGTACTCAAGAACTTTGATTGTATCCCAATTTATTTAATTAACACATGGTTTTTTTTTTTAATTTTTATGTGGGTAGTTATTATCTACATTAGATTGATGTTGCACCGTAGGACCACGCTTTGATACGGTACTTCGACTCTAATTTTCCCTGTACAGTATATGTAATTTAGCTTGCAATCTTGCATCATGTGACATACCAGACCATAAACGAAAAATTTAAAATTATTGCAAAACCACTTGTGAACAATGCAGTACACGAGCCCGAATAACGCTCGCAGGACCGGTGCTTTCTAGTTAGTTGTAATGTGCAGATCATCTCGTGACATGCGCTTGCGCAAGCCGGATGCTTTGTCCCGAACGCAATGGTCCTGGTTAGGGTTGACTATGTCAAAAATTAAAAACTACAATATTTACCCTATCTATGAAATTATTTGACGTGAATGTCTTATAATTTTAAATGATTCAAATGTAGGACTGGAACTTTTAGTTCCGAAATATCCAATGGCAGGTTCCTTTTGAAAACATTTTAATTTTTTTCATACTTTATAGAACTTATTGAGCAACTACGTAGTAAGCGCGAGTGTAGATAGTAATAAAAAGTGCACATACATTTTTTCTCGAAATACATACTCGATTATTCTATCAAAAGAATACTTTATATATATTTTCACTTATATCCCAATCTAGTATAGCTTTATTTATATTAAAAAAAATTACTAACTACCAACCCTAGCGTGAACTCCTTTTAAAAAGTGCACTCTAAAATGTATTGTATAGCTTTATACGGTAAAAACGAAAATAATCAGTGTAACGGTAATCTTTTCTACATTTTGAATATACTGTGACGCGTGTCATGGATGTTAACACAGTCACTCATAATATTTAGATTTTGAATGGGCCAATGGAGTATTTTTTCTAGGATATATGGAAAGTATTTTATTTCTAACCTTTTAAGTTTTTGATTTCACTAAGTATCACATGACACACTTTACTTTGTCTTTGCTGTGAACATTAAAAAAGAAAAACATAGATAGAACCCTTCTTTGTAATACATAAATAAACGCGTACAGGTAAATGAACAGTTTATTACTATAAATATATTATTTTACGTTTGTGTATCGCGTGAAAGCAAATGATCTTACGAAACATAACTTTATAAGTGGCATAAACACTTCAAGTTTATTTATTTGTATTAGGAGTCTATACAGTTACTCCATCAATGATGAAATGCAACTATTAACGACGTGATGTGACTGACCTCCACTAGTCAGACATCTCACTGCTAGACGTTAGCAATGACACGGAAGTTGTTTATGGACTCGAAGGCTTTTTAGTCTGTTTTTGTTGGCTAGTAATGGATCTAAAAATAATTGCAATATGAGTACCTACGAACAATTATTATATTTAGTTTTTGCTTCCATCCCGAAGAGGAATTAGGAAGAGTATAGAATACACTCATAACGAATTCTATTTTGGGTGTATGAATAGTCGAGTTCCATAGGCACACATAAAAACGAGTGTTAAGTGTATACCCTAACTTGACAACATCTTACATTCATAATTTAGGCATTGCCTGACTAAGGATCAAACCCGGAACCCTTTGTATCTAGGCCCGATATGATAACCTTCCGCCACGTAGATCTTCGAAACAATAATAAAAAAGTCCACTCATATTTATTGTTCTCATCATAATGTCCATGATTCGATGAACCTTTTTCGTACTCAATTCCAGTTATTCTCAGATGTCAGTTAAGGTTTATTGGTCGGTGTATCAGAACTTAAACTTCCGATATTTAATTGGATTACCCAGTTTTGGCGATTATGCTCAGTAGGTACATGTAAGGTCATTGGACAGTCATTAACATTAAAACCACACACATTGTTATGGGTAGGTAGTTATGTTAAAATTAAATCGAATGCTGAAATTCCTTACGAGTTCAAAATTGTTGATTATTTATTTAATATTCGAAGGTATGAGACCTTCACAACATCGATGCTCATATAGGGAGTGGTAGCGCGAAAATCTTAATTATTATTGGTCATAAAAATTATACTACCTTACTCTTAACTTAATTATGACCAGAAAATAACCAAATTAAGACCAGATCTTCTTATGGAAGTGATTAAAACCAATTAACTGAAGCAGCCAGAGATCATTCCGATCATCACGGAAATGCAGTACCACATTATGGATTCAATAACAATCAAGATTTTGAAGGATCAGTTACTAACTGGTTATTGTCTGGTATTGTGGCAATTAAGACTTCCTGCGTACAAGGCTCTCGAGCGCACCTACGCTGGATAGTATAGGGCTGGCTAGCGTATAATTTGTTAACAACCTAGATGAACGTATGAAATTTTTATAGGATTTCTGTATGAAGGTCTGATGGTATGTAGTCCCTGCCGAACATGGACATTTGTAAGCATCATCATATATAACGTAGGTTTAATCTGAAATCAATCATAAGTGTGTCGTCACTTCCGCAGACTGAGCTGGTAGCTTCATATAAATATGAGCCCACATCAACAGCTTTCCACCAAACTGCAAGATCTGCATCACGCTAGAAGAAAGTGGGGTATCTCCTAAATGTATTTAAAGTTGATAAGAGATAAAATAATTTATAGCTTTTAATTTTTTATTAGGTACATTGGTTGAACTCAATGCTGCTACCGACATTACACATCGAGGGAAGACGTAGGCAGAAGCTAGTATTATATATATTTTTTTACAATGCACCATATTAATAACAGTTTAATCTTGTGGCCATAAAACAATTTTTGTGGTAAAGGGGCATTACGAACCGGTTATGGGTTGGTGCTTGCAACAATTAAGACTTCCTGTGTACAAGGCTCCCGCGCACGCCCACGGCTGTGATAGGGCTGACTTTGTAATATCGACCTATTTAAGCACAAATGCAGCTAAATTGGTGTCTCTAAAGATTATGCGCAGAAAAACAACGTGAGGAAATACACACAACTCAGCGTTCTCAAAGAAAAATCACAGAGTCTGAAGTCAGCGTGAAGTCTATCAATTCGTACTAGGCAAGCGCCGCGGACCATGGCCTCAAATTCTCTCATTCTGCGAGAAAACCAGTGCCCAGCAGATTACCCAGATTACCCATGCCCAGAAAGATTACGTAACCAAATAGAATAGAGATCGGTCATATTTTTCAATCAATATCTATTCCAAATCAATACAAATATCACAACCATTCCACCTACATATTCAACGGGGAAGACTTACAAGGGCTGAGGGTGAGAAATATTGTACAGAACAAACTGATAACTGTGATAAATAAAATTTATAATAAAAAAACTACCCCTTGATGACTAAGTTGGTACGAACACAGCAGCGCTTAACATTGCCTCCATTGCTTCCAGGTGGTAGGACCAGTGTAGTTCGACCGGGTAAGTACCACCGCCACACCTATCTCTAGCTTGAAGCAATTCTTGCATTTCGGTGGGAGGGTATGATTGCCGGTTCACTTATATATGAGGCGACCATCTTAGTTCTCGGGAGCAGCAACGCATCTGTGATCGA
>MOOZ01000684.1:328205-340137 GCA_002930495.1 Cecropterus lyciades | reverse complement strand
TTAAATGAGAAGATTTATTAATAGGATCCTCGGTTCCGTTAGATTTATCTATCCTGATACAAAATTCAGCATTAGACGATAGAAAGACTTATCACTTTAAACCTTCGATATATAATTGATATGATTGATTCTACTAAGTGGGTTTATCTTTGGCAACAAATATCTGTAGTCATCGTTACAATTCTTCTTTTTGCGAAAGTGAATCATAAAACTCTAAACGAAAATGATTACGAAGTATAAACTTATATGTTAAGGCCAATGAGTGGAGTGGAGATCCAAAGGTTAAAAATAAAAATGTGAAGTTAAGTTTTTTTTTTTTAAAGATTCAAGCAGAAAATTAGCATCATCAGACGATAAGTGGTCCCTGCCGCCCATGGATATCTGTAAGCAACTTCATACAGAACAGGGTTCAATCACAGATGCTTTGCTACTCTCGTCAAGATGGTCGTCATATATAAAAGTGAATCAGTAAGCACGCCCTTCCATCGAAACGCAAGAACTGCTGCACGATAAAAATAAATGTGAAGGTAGTTTCTCCCCCGTCGGACTATACGCGTTCTACACCTTGTACTTCAAATATGTACATACGTACGAACGTGCGATTTTTATGCAATATATATGTGTAACTATTAATTTAATTTATAAATACATTTTTTTAGCATAATCACTTATGATGTTTATTTAACACGCATATATAACCATACGTTTTATTAGATCATCTTGATTAGATACTTACCTATTCATAACAGGTAAGTTTTCCTTGAAATGATAACTATTATCTAAATTATCACGCATCGTATCGTAATGTATTTTTAACCGACTTCCAAAAAGGAGGTGGTTCTCAATTCGTCTATATTTTTTTTATGTTTGACACATCGAAAATTGTGGGTAGGATGAACCGATTCTGACATTTTTTTTTATTTAAAAGTTGGTCGGGGGTCCCATTTTAATTTGGTTCAGTTTTGACAAGGGCATCTATGAGAATTACGTATAAGTCTTGTATATTACCTTTCTTCTATTATCTTCTTTATTCCTCGATCCTGATGATGTAGGGGTACTGTTAGCCAAAACCAAAGAAGTTAGCTATTTGGTGCTTACGAATATATATTAAGATTACTGAGCAGAGACATACTATAAAATATTTGACCTTCAACTCCTCATCCCTGATGGTGCAGGGGTACTTCGAACCTAGACCATAGAAGTAGGCCATTTGGTGCTTACGTATATGCAGTAAGATAAAAGTAAGTAAGATTAAGCAGATACATTTTGACATTCCTCAAACCTGATTGCAGGGTACTGCAATCCTAATCCTTTTGCTAAAACAAAAATTTTAACAAAAAATAGAAACTGACTTCCATACCACAAACACGTAAAAAGATAATTGAAATATATGTTGGTATCTTACATACAGAGTACATCTTACATACATAGTCCCGAGGTCAGCGCTCAACATATTTTGTTAGATTACAACGACGAACCTACATATTTAAATTATTTTTTACGTTTTTGGGGTATGGAAGTCGGTTTCTATTTTTTGTTAAAATTTTTGTTAGGAAACAATTGTAAAGGATAAAAAGACAATACAATGATTATATCATTATATTTTGATTTGAGATTTTAATAAGGTTAATAGATTATATTGTTTTTATAACAACTTCTATAATTTGTCTCGATAAAAATATACGAGAACGAATGAATGAAAGAACAAAATTTTTTAAATACATAATTCCATATAGTTTAATGACAAACGACGTTTAATGACAAATAACATTGTTAAAAATATTAGAACAATAAACCCGACTGCTTAAATACAAATGATTGCAGTCAGTTCATTTTTTTATAATGATACTAGATGCCCGCGATTTCGAACGCGAAGACAAAAAGCTAAATACTACATTTCATAGAGCTTGCTCAAAATTGGCGGACTTTCATAACAAGCTTTCAACCCCTATTTGTTGGGGGTTTAATTTCTAAAAATCCTTTCTTATTGCTCACTTACAATATAAAAGAACCCCTGCACCAAATTTCAATTTTCTAGGTACAGTAGTTTCGGCGGCGCGTTGATATATAAGTCAGTGAGTCGGAATCGTCTTTTATATTATATAAGGGTTTATATGAGTTTTCATCGAAATTGTAACATAATACGTATATTCTCGGAATGGTCTATTTGATACGCCTATTGTCACGATAATTCCTCCCCCTTAATTAACTTTTTTAGACGCAATTTTTGAAATTATATAGCCTATGTCACTCTTCAAATGTCACAATGCGTCAAGCCATTTGTGCTGTAGCGCGTGCTAAAGAAATACATTCGAAAAACCTTGCCCTTCTTCTGACGCAGTCAGGTAAAAATAAAACCGAAGAGTGTTAATTAAATAACGTATTATAGTGATGTAGAAATGAAGTTAGTATTTATATCATGACAAACATTAATGTATCCTATAAATTTAAACAAGAATTTGCATTCATTAAATAGTAACCCAAGTCGCGCTATCGACTTTGTACAAGTGGCTCGATAAAAATGCAAATAGTTTTGAACATCTTCACGTGGAAAGTTATGCTAAATAAAAATTGTAAGTTAGTGTCAACTAATTAATTTTAGACATAAATAATCCAGCAACATGGTTTTAGCTGGAGACTTTTTGCATTTTATTTGCGATAGAAAAGTTAATAAAGATTGATTTGTTACAACTGTTTATCATTCCTGCAGTTAGCCAATATCCCCTCCACCCTTCAATTCCGATACGGTATTAAGGATTGCATAGGAATTCTAGGTCTTAATATAAAAATAGAAAAGGATGTTAATAATGACACTGAGTAATTAATAATAACAAATCTATATGACACTCGTACTTGAGAACAACGGTGTTTATGGTTTTTACAGGCGACTAATGATCACATTGATCACACTATAGTGACCCTCTATAGTTTATCTATAGTAACACTCATCCATTACCGAAATCGAAGACTGACAAAACCGACAGACAAACTGATTGCTTCGCTGTGAAATTAATGACTGTCCCGAGTAACCCGCACTGCCCCGAGCTGTCAATCACTGTGCTACCTCCACCATCGAGGCCCATGGGGTTACACTACTCACATTATTATATTTATTGTTAAGTTTGGATTTTTCTGTGGGTCTAGGTGTTCTGTTCTATTTTCCGGGAATCCTAGTGTAGGGTTATGAGTGTGAAAAAGCGTAATTAATTTGATTATTTTATTTAATTTTATTTAATCAAATATTGGGAATTTTTTCGTGATTTTGAAATAATATATTGTCTCTCTCTCAATTGCTATTGAATTATATAATTAAACGATGGTAAAATTTCGGTCTGGCTATTATGGCTTTATTATTTAATATTATTAGTAATGTGGATGAAATTATTCAACCAAGCATATAAAATATATACATTGTTATATATATTGTCATATATTATACATGTAAGTCTACGCAAAATATTGTAATTTACAATTTAACAAGCCTAAGGCATATCAAAGACAAATTCATTTCGTTACAATTTCAACCTGTCCAAAATATCCTGGAAAAATAAATATCAGTATTCGCAATAATTTTGTGGAAACGCCGCTAAAATTCATGTTACCCTAGTACATAAACAACAGATATGACTCATCCCATAATCACAGCGTGTTATATTCGGTGTGAAATCGCAAATCCCCGTTATATCACAATTGTGTGGGCAGACGGAACTACAGGGTACGACGGTGATTGATAGCCCATACCCGATGGGGAGCATAAAGTGGCATGCTTCTTTAGGATAAGTAGACAACATTTGCGAGCGGAAGCAATACATTTTAATGCATGTTTCATGTGACTAACGGTTGGTTGATATATGAGTTAAACTCATTATTTTTATAGTATGGAAGTAGCAAACAAGCATGCAGCCCACCTGATGGTAAGTGGCCACTGCCGCCCATGGTCGTCTGTAATCAACCCTATGTAAGATCAATGTCTCATCTAAGGTTAGCCACAGGTGCGTTGCTACCCCTGAGGACTAAGATGGAATGCCTCGGAAAAGTATGACTCCCTTACCAAACCCTTCAGACCAGAATACAACAGCGCATAACACTACTGTTATAAGCCAGAAATAGGTGTAGCGGTGGTGTTCCCGGAGTCGCACTACAAAGAGTTCTACCACCTTCAAAATGTATCATCATGTATCTTATATTATGAAATTGTAGAGATTTTTACGCAATTATAACTTAATTTTCATTTAAATATACGTTTCTAAGTTATAATTATGTAAATCGCTCAGTTCTTTTCATTACCGCAAAGCACACAGTCTACATGATAACGAAAAGCCACTGAAGCCCATAGACATGTCGCAAGAATAACCGTATAATACAACACTCAACAGTTAAATATACAGCTTTATCCAAAATTTGTCTAGAATTGAAACCCTCTCAACTCCAAGTATACCGTGGTAAATGGCCTTTTAATAAATTAATATTATTTTAGGTTAATTCATTAAGAAGATTAAAAACAAAAATTATTGTGTAATTTTTACCCAGCTCTCCTGTAAACTTAGCGTTTTGAGTTATGTACGTTATTACTCAATCCAAGTAGCGATATGTAACTCCAGAAAAGCTTAGAGTCATACCAGAGGTTGGCCACACATCCTTTACCCCCGAGGACTAAATTAAGTAAATCTTTCTTACCATACGAAGTAATGATGATTGTTTCTGATGATAGGCGGACACTTCCCGCCATTAACATATCACCACTTGTTCAAATCAATCGATTGCAATTAATTCGTCGGAGCGGAACTAATGAACATTAATACTCTATTGCACATTTGCAGGCATGCAATTTTTTTTATATACCTGCTTGGAATATATTTATTTTTATTAACATTAATAATTAACAGTCTATTTAAAGTAAATGTCGATTATCACGTTGTTAACATTCAATGCAATGCAACAAATATATACGTGTATAACTTAATTTCTTCTAGCTTTTGTAAAATTCCAGAAACATCTTAATATCATGAATATATGAATCTATAATGAATAAATGAATTATGAAGTGAAACATCTTTGGAATCGTTGTGATTTGAAAATCGATGAAACGGAAATGCGTTACGTTACGACCATGGCGCTGTACCCGTTTATGAATCACGCTGACGATTTTACTTTGTAGCTTGTATAAGAACTTAATGTAGTGATTAATTAATTGTTACTTTATTTATTATTATTAAGCTTCACTTCTGCCGTGTGTAAATTGCACACATATATTTTTTTATTTACATGTTTTGTTACACTTGATATACATGTATGGAGCCGTGGCTACTTTCAAAACCGCATAAAATCCGTCGGAGGCTGTGACATTTGCGTTTTGCAATGAAACAGGTGATTGCTGTTATAATCCATTGTTTTATATTCGCGGTTGCGCGTGAAAGTATCAAGACTAACATCGTACACGACGACTTAAGTATCTTGGTCATTTAATATATAAAAAAGTCTATGTTTGTAGAGTAATACAGACTCCATACGATTTTTCAATATGGGGCCAGTCAAAAGGAGATTTTTATTATTATGATAATATGAATATAAAAAAGGTAGTATTTGATTTCAAATGCATGGTACATCTTGGGGAGGAAACTCTAATGCTATTTGAGCTTATGGCTTATGGCTTATTTGTCCATGGGTTGCAGTAAAGTTGTACAAGTTAAAAAACCAGTACTAAGCGCTTGGAAAAAAATCGAAGGGATAACCTCTTTCCTTTGGGAAGTCGGTTAATAACATTATTCTGATACAATACCCGTACAGCTCGCGTATGTTATATCTTTAATAGTGATTACCGGTAGCTTTCGCAATAAAACTCGCAATTCGAACGATGATAATCCGCCATTGTTTTAGAAAACCTGCGGTCGTGCGTGAAAGTCAATGTTTATGATGGAAATGCAAGTTTCGAGAAATGGCCGCATAAAGAACGCTTCACACGCTGCAATTACCAACAAGGCAGCACGATAGCTACCAGATTTCTATCTGCTGATTAGGAAACACGCCTATTAATACTTGGACTGAATGTTTAATTTTTTTTTCCTTGAGAGTTTTAGGTGTTTGCTACGATAAAAAATATTTTTTAATGGATTACCTATCATTAATTGTAACCTACAACTTAATTCGTTAGCAAAAGCACATTAATCGTGCATGAACGAAATACTTATGTTCAAAAGGGCAATTCAGAGACATGTACGGACCGAGGGGTCCGAGGGAAGCTTAGAATAATCGGACAATTTCGCAGTAATTTTATCCTACCAGAGATATAGGATTTAGGACAGGACGAGAACAAAATTCAGGGCCTTCTTCGTCGCCCACTGTCGGTATTGGACTATCCACATAACAATCCCATAGCTACGACTTAGATTACAACATATGAAGGAAATCGGAAAAAAGTTTGGAAAACTCTGCATCACAGTATAGCCTGAAGGGTTGAGCAAATGTCGAGAGCGTCTTGGAGCTAAATGTCAGGAGCACGTGTGAATAAATTTATAAATAATACCATTTGGATAGGCCTCATTAGAGATGCAAAGTGCAAGCAAATCTGATTAAACGCGTCGCTTCTTTCGTAATGCCTTCGTGCCTTCTAGGGACGGATTTAACGGTGGATCTATTTAAGAACCCTGGGAAAGTAGATACGGTAACAATCTTCAAGCTTTTCAATTAAAATTTGTATTACTTTGGAATTTTTAAACGGCAATGTGACCTTACAGCGTGACAGGTTTGACTAAAAGAAACCCGAGAAGCCAGGTGTGTTAAATAATCTTCAACCTTCCCAATTAATTTTATACTTTTCTGCACTGCAAGTCTCAATTTTAGCCGTTAAAAACAAATGTACGTGACAATCTTATATTGGAAATTGTAGCGAATACTGCTGACGCTTGTAGCGCCATGCGAATGTACCGTGGTTTTCGGGGCCTCCGCGAATTTTTTCATGTATCAATACGAGAAGTGTAGCTACCTAAAAGAAAACCTGAGAAACCAGGCGTGTTATATAATCTTCAACCTTCATAATTAATTCAGTATTACAATTATGAATAGAAGCTATTTAAGCTTGCTTCAAAAAATGGAATTTATATAGAAATAAATCAGGCCTCTCTCTTCTGTGGCTCAGTCAGATCTGCCCGTTCGGTGGAAACTTTGGAATAAAAATTACATGAAACAGTCTTATACATAATTATATTGTTTTTTTTTTATAAGATAGAAGTAGCAAACGAGCAGATGAACTTTAGTCTACCTGATGGTAAATGGTCACAGCTGCCTATGGAAATCTACATATAAATCAGGGGTCAATCACAAACGTAGTGGAAATCCCGTAGAATACAAAACCTAACTAACCTCTGCCACCGAAAAGCAAGAACTTCTTCATGATCTGACTATACTCCTTCTACCATCCTGTTCTGTTTTACACCTTGCCTAAAACAAGTCAATCGATTAACTACTTTTCAAGTTCTTCGGATATTGACGACCCGCGTGGCGGAGCGGTCACCATACCGGTCTAAAACGCAATGGGTTCCGTGTTTAATCCCCGACCAGACAGATATCTAAATGATATTTAGATTTTTGATGTAGGTCTGGGTGTTTGTGTTATCGTGTTTGTGTGTGTCCATAGCACCCACGACACAATATAAAATCCTTGTGTGGGGGCTATCATTGTGGAAAGCATATATACAAATACATGAAAGCTGCACTTCTATACAACAAGATACCGTACTGCCATATTTTTACGTATAGTACAACACATAAAACAGTTTACACGCATTCTAATCCAAATTACTGCAGCGGATGTCTTATTTAATACCATCTCATGCGTAGATAAATCCTCCTAACAAGTAACGGAGCAGTGTCCAATTGCTTATGATTTAATAGTCATATATTTAGAGCGTCGTAAGCGACATTGCTCTTGCGCAAGCTCTTGCGTTGCGTGACATTTTGACGGACAGAAATAGTGCCCTAACGGCCTATTTCTTCTGTAAATATATACATATATACGTAATTGTAAATCTGCGTTAAACTTTGTATAGATGTATTTGTAATGTATGTAGTGTTTAAATTATCTCATCTATATATAGGTTATGTGTTATATGATCGTGATGTAAGATTGATAAATATTGTATACATCAATTTTACATCTATTTGTTTGAACTTGGTGGGACGTTCGACTAGGTGGACTGATGAAGAAGACGGCGAGAAACCGCTGGATTCAGATGTGTCAGGACCAGTCGGAGTGGCGCAGATTAGGGGAGTCCTATGTCAAGCAGTGGACTTTCAAGAGCTGGTGGATGGATGGTAGAAAGTGGTAAATTGGAAATTATTACAAAAGTCCTGGAGTACATAAAGTTGTTACGAAAAAACAGTACAGTAGGTATCTCTCCGTAAAAGGTGATCAAATGACCTGAAGGCATAGCCGAAAACAGGTGGATATACAGGTAAGAAGGCCTATGTTCTGCGATGGACGTTAGATGCAAACTGTATGTTAAGGGATACACCAAATACGGGTGGAAACTAGTGTTAATTTCTTATTCTGAAAGGAGACCCGTACCCAGTAGAGGGATAATAGATGATGGATGATACTGAAGACTAACTGGACGGTAATAAAGGATGATGACGTTCAATTGCTTAGCGCATGCATAGTCAGTTATTATCGTTTACGCAAATGATAATAAGCGCATATTGTTGGAGCCTAATATTGCGTCGCCTTGACATCGTGCGCTTGATAGACCTGCGTGGATCGGATGAATGGGTTTGATATTTAGAAACGTGCTAGAATAGGATTCATTATCAGAAATGAAATTCTAAGTAGAAATGATTTAATCGAATAATCGGCCTCGTCCCAACGTTAAAACCGTTAAAAGCCAGGTCCTTTAAAATTTGTGAAAATTATAATTTAAATTTCATTGAAATTGGATACTTAATATAGCATAAACTGCATTTACTCAGTGATTAATCTTCATCTAATCAAAATTTGTCAGACTCATAGTGAGTTGTACATATGCACACATTGTGAGTAGTAAGGATACGTCGCAAAATATTAGGTTACCTATGAAATAGCCGTTCTGCCCTACTGGCCATTTCAAATCGAAATATTTTTTTTGGCCGATAATTCTAATTTCAATTTAAATTTATTTTAGGAACATGGAATTCCTTTTTCTATAATCGTCATTTGTTAAATAGTTAGTGTTTTGTTTTCATCATTTTCGAACATTTTTCGTCATCATGAATACGTTAAAAATTCGAGTAATTATGGAGTATGAGTACCGTCATGGCAACACGCAAGCTGCACGCAACATCAACGACGTACGGACGACGACGACGAAATACGGACCGAACACTACAAACTATCGCACCACCCGTTATTGGTTTGCGCGGGCAAAGCAATAACGCGATGAATTTTTAAAATTTCCAGAATGGATGCGGATCCGTTCTGGAAATTTTGACCTGAAAAATGAACCCCGTGGTCGCCCAAAAACTTTGTTCGACAATGATTTAAAGACGATTGTGGAAGCTGATGATACTCAATCTACGGCTGAATTAGTAGCAGCTTTCGACGTTAACATCAAAACAATATTGGTCCATATGCTTTCACGAACTCAATTTGGTCCACGAACTCAATGATCGTCAGCGTGAAGTACGCGTCGAGACGAGCTTTCCACTGCTCTACAGGCATACAAATGAAGGAATTTTGAACCGCATTGTTACTTGTGACGAGAAATGGGCTCGGTTCGACAATCGTAAGCGCTCAGCAAGTTGGTTGGACCCTGGTTCAGTAGCCAAACAATGCCCTAAACGAAAAATTACGCCTAGAAAAGTTATTCCCCTGTTTGGTGGTCTAACGTGGGTGTAATTTATCACAGCTTCATACCAAACGGGATAAGCATTACTGCAGATATGTACTGTAAAGAACTGAATACAATGATGGAGAAGCTCACACGTCTCCAACCAGCTTTGGTCAATCGTTCGGCTCCACTGCTCCTGCACGACAACGCACGACCTCATACTTCACAGCAGACGGTCTTCAAGCTACAAGAGTTGGGGTTGAAAGTTCTCCGTCATCCGCCGTACTCACCAGACCTTACGTGATTGTATGGGTGATTAAATGATTAATAGAAATAAACAATATAGAAAAAAATACGCTTCATTTATTTAATGAAAAACGGCAATTTCATAGGTAAAGACCTATTATATTTAAAAATACAAAATACTATAATTTAATAATGTTTGTAGAGGTTATCTGCGATAGAACAATTCCAATAAACTAATTGCACGGTTGCAATCGGCATTCACGGTATTAGTTAATCGTTTAACTAACTTAAAAAGCTAATAGGGAGACTTGACCGTAAAACGATGGATGGGTGTGGAGTCCGGCTTGCTTACATATTCACATATGTATATCAACGACCAACTTAGTCCTCACTTGTGGCAACGCATCTGTAGTTGTAATTTCATGAAGAACCACTGATCTTTTGGTTCGTTTCACATGTCCATGGGCGGTAGTTACCAGTCCAGACAGTTCGACTGCTACTTCAATCTTTTAAAATACCGGAAAAGAGCATGCCATCTTTGTAAAGATTACTAATGTAGAGATGGGATCCTGCTTCAGGTATTTTTAAAAGATTGAAGCTCCGGTACTCTGAAGTAATACACAAATATTTGTCTTAAGAAAATAATCTACCGCCTAAGATATTTGCGATAACCAAACGGATTTTACCTTCGAATCTAAATCATGCAAGTGGGTTATTATCCAGCCATTGATGCCAATTAGGCACCGTGTGACTTCTCTATCAAACGTGAATCGGACTGGTCCGTTACACCCATGCAAATAGAGAAAACGTATTACCCGACATGGTGCATAAATATTACTAGTCCTACTAACAGACAAGAAACTAATTGCTTGGATTGAAAGCCGTCGTAAATCGAAAATGGATGCAAGATGTACTAATCACATGTTTATTGATAATACTGTGTATAAATACTAGTAAGTGAATGTGTTTCATGGAATCTTGTGACACTTCTTAATATCATTAAGCCCTTGACTGTTAGATTGCCTTCATAGAAAGTGAATAGTTTGTCTGATCTAAAATTAAGATTAGAATAAACTGTAAAGTCACCCACTGCCGTTGCCAATACTCATGCCAGACGAGATGACTATTAGCAAAAATTCTATTAGGGAAGGCCTATGTCTAGCGAAAAACTAAAAGATCGATGGATCGACTGTTGGAACTCAAGTCTTCCCTCAGTTTAAAAAAAATATATATATCAAAAAAATGCATTTTATTTCATTTATCCAGCGCGTTGGACAAACCTGTAATGTTTAATATAGGTAAGTTAGGGAACAAGTATTATTGTGAAAAAAAAATTAAAAACAGCGACTGCTTTTATAATTTGATTGCTTTTAAAGCTTTTTATGATCTATTTACTTGCTTTCATTTGATACCCATATTGTCATGATAATTAGGAAAATCCTCCCTTCCCCCCTTTTTGACTATTTTCAGGAGCCATTTTTAAAAACTATATAGCCTATCCACTCCAAACTGAGACTATGGTAATAAATCCGTCAAGCCGTTTGGGCTCCTCCTAACGCATTTCGATAAAAACATTATCATAACCCGCAAGGCCGTATCGAAGAAAGCAACAACTATACATCTCTACGATTACAAGCTAGCGTTACTTAGTCTAGACGGCAGGAATCTGGAGCGACGTTGGTCTAGCCTGGCCGGAACCGCGGCGAGCCATGTACGATGACAAGCGAAACTCATGTGACACTAAATAACGTTAGGTTTACATCTGATATAATATAAAAGCTCGTTAGAAACAATGTTAGACGAAGCTATGGTATGGGATGATATAGAAGACATTCAAAAATTTTCTGGGCGGAGATCGAACCTGGAACCCATCGCATGTCAGACCGGTA
>MOOZ01000684.1:299776-328077 GCA_002930495.1 Cecropterus lyciades | reverse complement strand
AAGCGTATACACTGACCCATAAAAGAATTGTTAACTTTGTTAAAAATATAATATAAAAGTTCGTTAGAAACAATGTAAGATGAAGCTATGGTATGGGATGATATATCATGTATTATTACGCTGGAGGTTTAGTGTTCAAATTGCAGGCAATCCGTTTTCGAATATAAAAACCGTTTAATAGGAATAATAACGCTTTCTACAGCTCTACTGTGTCGGGAGTGGACACACCTTCACATCTTCATGGACACACCCAAAGACATATACACTCAGACCCAGAAAAGAAACACATTCAAAAATTTTCTGGCCGGAGATCGAACCTGGAACCCATCGCATGTCAGACCGGTATAATGACTGCTCTGTCACGCGGACTGCCTTGTGTATCCATTTATCGTTTGTTGAATGGAAACGTATTTTTTAAGAAAAACCATCTCGAAGTCTACCAGCATGGCCAAGTGTGGACTGGTAGACTTCGAGATGATTTTATTCTTCTGGGTCCCAAATTCTTCTCAATCCGAGAGGATAATGACGATGTGATTTTTCTTGCATACAAAAACATATTGACAAGAAAAGGTAATAACTGCTGAATGACTTTACAAAATCTACTACCAGTTAACGGCTATGATGGATGCGGTGAAGTTGACTATTAAGTCTGCGTTACATGAAGTTTTCTAACTTAGGCCTCGGCGTTGTATTTAGTGCGTGATTGAATTGTTACGTACGTACCTTGAGCGTTCTTTATCTGGCTTCCACAAATGTTTCCATTTTTTAGACTAAAGATATACTTTATCAAATAGAATGGACAATACTTAGATACGTGAAAGAAATTTAATCTAGAGGTAATTAACTATTTTAAAAGTATCTGACCGTGTCCAGAACGTAGTACACTATAAAGAGATTAGACTTTATTTATTTATTTATTCATTCGGCTATCCTTTTTAGGATAGCCTACAAGACAACTAAGAACGAGACTTAACTAAAGCATTGTAAGTTTAAACGAATTTACTTACTAGATATGTGTGATATATGTGATACTACTTGATAGGTGATGAAGAGAACACTGGTAACTTACCTGAAACAAAAAAAAAACAATAAATTAATCAATAAAATATTGATATTTGATCTTAACATAATACACCAATGATAAATGAGTAAAAACAAGACAAAATTATAAAAATGCATTAAAAATATTATTTATGTAAACGAGGTGACGACCAATCGTGATAATTGGTCGTCACCTTGACAAAC
The DNA here is from genome assembly GCA_002930495.1 of Cecropterus lyciades. NCBI lineage: Eukaryota > Metazoa > Arthropoda > Insecta > Lepidoptera > Hesperiidae > Cecropterus > Cecropterus lyciades. Next base: position 326,832 of record MOOZ01000684.1, on the reverse strand, counting down.
TCATAATTACAATCAATATAATATTAGACCACATAATATAATATTATTCAAGTACTAAAATATAAAAATACAATATGGAAGAAGATTAAGTAATACATTGTATGACGTTCAATTCAGTCAAGGACTTCAAACAATCTACGTAGATACGTTAGTTAATATCTTCTCGTTAATTTAGAATAATTATATATAACGGCTATAACTACAAAATTTTAGACTAAATATTAAAGTTGGAACAAGTAAAAAGAAAGTCGACATTAATTACAAATTCAGTCCAGTTACATTGATTAAATTCTCTAGAAAAGTGTTCTTAATCAACTTAAACTTAACGTAAATCAATTACTTTTATATACCCTCTCATGTAGGTATTAGTCAACATCTTCGCCATTTTTATATGAAAGTCAAAACCTCTTAGCAATATCAAAATGAACGATGACAATGAAAAATTCGATTCGAGAAAGTCGCCACACGTAACACAACGTCAAGGTACTGACTTCATTGCGTACCAGCAGAGATATGCGATCAAATATAAACAACAAAGCCTGAAGAAAAATGAAAGGTAAACGAGATAAAATATAAGGTTAAATAAAAACGAATGTATGCATGAAATACATGTTCAATTTTTATTCCAAATACGTCTATATTTATTCGGAATACGGGTTGCTTCATTGTCAATCACAACACTACATTTTTTTTTATTATTGCAATTTATCTGAAAACAAACTAATATTGAACTGTTTTGAATATAAATTATTGTTTTAAATTATACTTTGTCGTCAAACGTTACACACTCAGATAACGAAGTTAGTATAATTTTGTGAATGAATTATATTAATCAGATTGAAATTACATTAATTCAGTTATTCTCTGCGACACGCTATCGACAATATTTTAAACATTTCGTTATTAATCAATTTCAGTAGATCGTTTATTTTGATTTGTTAGCTTTCTTTTTTTTACGGAAGTAACAAACGCGCATGCAGTCCATCTGATAGTTAGTGGCCACTGTCGCCCATGGACATATGTTTTCAACCTCACATAAAATCAGTTCTTACCGGAGGTTAGTACTACCCCTAAGTTGGAACGCCTCGGATAACTATATCTCCCTTACCATACCCTTCAGACCAGGACTCAGGAATGTACAACATTGGTGTTATTGGGCAGAAATAGGCGTGGCGGTGGTTCTTCTTAAGTCGAAACACAAGGAAGAAACTTTCAGACTAACCGACTGAGTGAACTGACAAGTAATATTATAATAAATATGTATTTATCGCTTATGTACACACGGCGAAACAACTTTAGCAGAGATTTCTCGTTTGTCCGTTTGTGTCGAGAGCAATCGTGCTAGACAATGACAGAGCGCTAGTTCTTACGTGGTAGCCCGGATAACGCTCCGAGCGGAACGGCCTAACGATGGTAGGTGCATTCGCAATCGATCTAAAAAAGTTTACATCACTGAACAATCGTGAGGGTCTCGATGGGGCATGGCATTATTTCAAAATTGCTTCCAAATAAAAAAAATGCGTTCGTACAACGTAATATGCATAAAAGACAAAATAGCGAGAACTAAATATAGCCGCTGTTTTGTTCGATACTTAAAAATGACGAAATGTAAAACGACGTGACGATCGATACGCAAACAAGGTTTCGTGCGCCTATAGATGTTTTACATCATATCAAATAATAATAATAAGAAATATTTTGCTACAATAATAGCAATATAAATCAGATGAAATAGGCGGAATAAATATTGAATAAAATAACTGAATCATATTAGTGTTTTTTTCTTTAGTTCGTTGATACCACTTCTTCTCAACAACCTTTCGAGATGATTTCACGATGACGTTAAAACAATTTTGTATAAATTAATTTTGAATGTTTTCATTGATTGATTGAACCAACAATATATTGTTTACAACAATTTGTAACAAACAATAAGGTAATTTCTCTTCGTTGAAGTACAAAAGAGGTCTAGAGAAGTAATGATCCATCGCATTCACGCACAAGCGTTCTGAGAAGAAAATGACCATCAATCAATGTCTAATACGAAGACACACGGACGAATATCCGTTTCCGATCGCAGCTGAAACGTGCCCAATAATGTAGAGGACCTTTATGTTAAATAACCATTTGTGTCTTTACCTAACAAAATTACTAGTAGTTGTTATGTATTCTCATGGTATTAAATGTCAAATCAGAGCAGGACCTTTTAAGGGGTCTCCAGTGGAATCGAGGTTTGTGTCCACACGGTGAAGAAACAGTGATAAGATTACTGTTGTATTTTTGCGAAATTACGGTTACTGTTGTAATTGATGACGAGCATGATTTTGTTTGGTAGTTTGTGGTCATTGTCTTAAATCCGCTGCTAGATTATAGCTTTTTATTGATTGCGGATATTTTTTTGTTTATAGACTATGCCCCTGTTATGCTTAGTGTCACTGTCACGTTACCTATGGCCTTAAAAAGAACGGATATTTACTTGAAATTGTTGACGGAAACACTACATTTATGAAGATTATGTTAAGATGTCTCCGATAAATTTGCTATGGTAAGACCAGACTAAAACCCACGATACCAACCTTGATTAAAAGGGGAAGGAAAGAAATGCAGATGGGTTTACGAAGCAGCATATTAGATGTCCTATTTTATCGAAGCAAGGGCTATGTATACGCTACTCAGTGTATTCCGGCGATTGTTTCGCCCGGAGATACCGGCGTAGACAATCACCGGAACAACATTTAATTATATTGAGACGCTTCCCTGTCAACTTTTACTTTGGGAATCAATTTGGTGAATAAGTAGCCATTGACCATTTGAAAGGTTGGACAAAACAAAAAAACATATTTTGGAGCTAATTGTATTTTACATGTTTCTTCAATACATTTGTAGAAAGTTTAACAGTTGTTGTACCATGTGATAGATAGTATATCATAGCATATAGTCTTAAGGAATACTAATGGATAATAATGATATGATACACACCTTTGAAAGAAGAAATACAATGCCATAGATATTTGTATTGATCGTTTTGTTGTATACCCAATGGAATGGACAAGTAACAATAACATTAGATTTCTTTATGGAAGTGGACCAGATAAAACGAATTTAGAATAATAAACAAAATAAACGCTAATGTGCTTTAGATGATTGTTGAAGTTTATGATTGTAGTCTAAATACTTCTAAAAAATGTTCACTTAAAGCTACAAGTTTTCAGCAAAAATGGACACGGAACAGCTTTAAGCACCCTCCTGTGAACGAGGTGCTTTCTCTGCAATATCGCTGGGACACTGAGGAACTTTGCACGGCCTTTTACTTTAACGAGAACTGTTGTAAATTACTTAAATTTCCAAGGACCAATTAGTTTGGAAGCTGTGGACTCTCGGAGTTCGTCTGTAGCGGCACCAATGCCTCGTCTATTTGTATTTTGGTTTGAATCGTGTGGTCAATTCTACTTGAAACTTAACGTACCCTTTCTACTCCTGAAGTTAAAGTGAAAATATACCTTTACACTTATCATCTTCTATAATGTCGTCAAATATAGAAAATGTATCAACAGTAGCATATTTAATATTGGAGCGATAGAGTGAAAAAACAAAAGTAGTAAATATAAAACAAATTGGCATTTTCCCAGATTGATTGGAGAAAAAGTAGACAGACTAAAAATATCTTGTACTTCCTGCAAGTAAGTTTCATAATGAACAATAGACAATTTCTTAGTAGACTCAATAAACAAGACTGATATAACAATCACTTTTCGTAATCAGACTGCAGTATCAAAGAGACATTTTTAGACGAGGTCGTGACTCTGTTCCATTGCGGTCAAATATCTTCGACTGGACAGCCAATTTATGATCAGGCCGAGAGTATCGCAAACAATACTTCAAAGTTAGAACATAGAGTTGTGATTCGCATGAGAAAATTAAAACAAGACGTTTTATATATTCGTTGCCGTTCTCTCATTTGAGGTGAACAGACATACGTAAGTACAGTCAATTGAAGCGTGAATGAAACTATTGTGATCGGTATCGACCGTCCGAGCCAGTACGTGGACTGACTGATTATTATGATGGACGACACTTCCCACATTTATATCGTGTGCTGTTATATAAAAATCATCTCCACACCTGTTCTATTACGCAGCTGAATAATAAATAATTATAGTGCTATTGTATTACTGTCGTATCGTATCTGACGATTGTTGAGATGTAGCTCAGATGTGAATTCTAATTTATCAATTGCAATACCTACTACGATACGTATTTCATCGTTAAGTTAAGCTATTAAATACTTTTCAAAAATATTTCAGTCTTTCCAAAAAAAAAAAAGTAATTTTTTCATTCGCACATAATTAAAAAAGTTTTACATACTGGAAACAAAAATCTTTAGTATTATATTTCCCGTAAAAATCCTCATGGAAACAGCAAAAGAAGCTCGCTTTATAAAATGCTATTATGATACGGCATGAAATTACATTTTGCATCAGAGTTTTTGCGGTAAAAACGACTAGGTGTGTATAATTACGTTTCTGGTTGCCCATACCGTGGGCCTTGAGTGGATCGTGACCGAACGGATGGATTGCTTGATGGGAATTAAAATAGTGGTTTTCAATTACTCAGTTTCGTTTCAATCTAGCAACAAAAGATATCAAATGTCGAATTACACGGTCGAGCATTTACGGGCCTTGCTCACGGGTACATCGTTGTATAACAATAAGTTACTTAACTTGTGTGTGGTATTTCACGATTATTAGATGAATAGATCTAATTGAATTATGTACCTACTTATCTACCCATCTTAAGTGAGCAGCATAATTATGCTAAAAAATCGTAGTTTTTTGTGGTTTTATTGTGTTGAAGAATAATCTAAGATAGGGATTTTTTAAGCACAAGTAAATTTTAAATGTAGCTAGTAATTATGCTGGCTCAAAATATATCTTCTCTTATGAGAAGTATATCTATAAAAACTCTTAACTTCTCATTGTTCAGCATCATTGTTAAATTAATATTTTTCCCTTCAATTTTACGAGAAAATTTTATTCTTCACGGAACTTGTTTTTCTTACTTCAAATGTTGAATTATCGAACAGACTTGTTTGAAAATATTTTTTTAATGGCTTTATCTTCTAAAAATTATTGTTTTACACTGATCTCATTTCCATAATAATATGTTTAGTTGTGTCTTTCTAAAACGATGCAATTCGTCACGATATCTTATTAATAAATACAACATCAGTTTAATTTACCAGTTTAATGTGCATTGGCAGGTCAGAAGAACAATATTCAGTAGCTCAAGGTTGTTGCAATTTCAATAATCGCTAACCTTCAGTTCTGTGCTGTTAACTGCACCTAATAATACTTTCAGTTGTTATTACATCTGTATCGTTGGTGCTAATGTATTTTGAGATACTTAAACTAATGTATTTTGGGTCTGTTTATAGACCAACCAGTTATCGAAGCTCACGGTCGAGGCGATTGAAGTATGTAAAAAAGTGTATTCAACTTTAATTAATTTACAGTTTTGTATATAGGACATATTGTGAAATAACATATGATTATATCAATACATTAACGTAATATAGTTTTTTTACTCTTTTGTTCCTCAACCGATATTAATATTTTTGGTTAGTTTTGTAGCTATTGATTAGCTTTAGTGTGATCAGCAGAAAATTTGGAAAGAAAACGTTTTAAAAAAATATTACAATTAAAGTCAATCTATTTATAGTAATTGACTAGTTAAGTAATTAACAAGTCCATCGAAGAAGCGTTGCTACTCATGAGGACTAAGATTTATGATTTTAGACTAATATTATCGCGGAATTGATACATCTTAATATGTTACGGGTACTGACATATCGTACCCGTAACATATTAAAAAGGACTAAGATTGTCGCCTGTCGGAAAACGTAGGAACTGCTAGAAACAGGTGTGGCTGTGGTACCTTCCCGGTCGAACTACACTGGTTCTACGATCTTAGAAGTACGTATCAATTCCCTATAAAAGCCACATAATACATCGAGAGTATTTAAAGTAACAAAATGTTTTGACAAGGTACCGCTGTCCAACTTAACTTTCTTTTTTTTATTCAAAGCTAAACTCCAAGTGAAATTGTCAATTAAATGTGAAAGTGCTAAAAGGATTGTATAAGCCTGGCACGGAGAAATGCGTTAATTAAAAATGTTTCGCGAAAATCTGACACCCACTATTCACATAAAATTATAATTGGGTTGTATAGAATCCATGTTTAATAAAGACAAACTTGAAATGTCGGCTTACTGAAAATTACTAAGATAAATCTTTTTTGTCATATTGTTTTCTTCTTTAGTAATGAAGAAATAAAAATATACCGAATATATTATAAGAGGAAAGTAACGGGAGACTAAATGAGGAATAAACAAAATCTTTTGAATGCCTAAATTATCGTAAATCTTGTTATGCACATTAAAATTCAAACTAGGTACTAACCACCAAGGCTAAATAGAGGATATTGACCGCAGTAATTATAAAGTGATTAAATCAAAACTTGTTATGCGCGTATATAAAAATATAATATATACCTAATTATAATTTTGAACAAAGAGATAAAGATCCAGTTCAAAAAAATTCTTCGTTCTGTCTGACCGGAAATCGAACCAGTGGCAGATCGATATAGCGATCAATGTATAACGCAGGTCGTACACAATTAATTACGGTAATATATTTTCTGATTCAATTAGCAGCAACAAATCAACGTTCCAGATGATCATACCGGACCATATACGTACGAATGGAGGCCAATTAACGGAATTCTTTCATTTATTCATCGCATGTATCGAGTCGGTTACAAGTACGAGTAACGTGAATTCCGCGCCCACACGAAAACCTAAAGAGAGCAGCGGGTCGCTAACATTTATAAAGAATAATCCTACACGACTGATTAATTGTTCCTGAACCGACGACAATCGCTGACCTCACAACGGGATCAATGCTTTTTGTTTAAGTCCCACTATAGAATGAATAATACTCTCGGATTGAGTGCGTTTACAGCTATAATGTTATGATCGAAAAAAATAAGTACAACAGTGAAACAGCCCACAAAGCGTTTCATTACACAAATAAACAAAACGGTACATTCGATCACCGGTAGAACGACAAACGATTTGACGCTCAATGCACCGACAGACGTTGATTACACAAGAACACAATCAAATTGTAATCAGGGACAATATACAACATTTGCGTTACGTAAACATGAAACGAAGATTGACCTAAATATATTCCGCGAATTCAATAGCCACATGAAACATCACAAGCTCGGCTCCATGAACTGTCAGCTTTAATGAATAAAGACATCCGAACCCTCAACTCATCAGAGCTTGCCATTGGCCCCATTCTGACCTTCCGGTGACGAAATCTCTTTAACGTAGGCGACATTCTCTGGGAGAGATAGACAGCAGTATTGTTAAGAGACGCGTGTCAATCAACCAAGGGGCACAGGTCGCGTGGGCATGGCATTAACCCACTTTCAGCAGCTCGTAGGAGGCCGTTCTAAATTTAATAGTGAAAAAAAAAACCGCCAACATTTATTTGTAACGTACGCAATCTCAGTTACCGCAACAGTTTAAGAATAACTGTAAGTTCGGCATTGAACTGATGGTCTGAACCTAATTAGATAATCGCTTGGTGAGTAGTGGACTATTTACATAGACAGTCTACTTATCAGACATTAGTATTGTGTGAATCGGGTCAATCCAGAACAATGAAACATCCTAATACCAAAGCACTCAAATAAACACATACACATACACATAATTTTTTTCAGACACATTTTCTTTAGCATACTCACTCGAATGGGTCTATAAATATGGTTTCTAACCAATAACCCAATCTACAATCCATTTACGACATAACTGGCATACACAATAATTTCAGAAATTTATTACTCATCTGCTCAGCATTTATGGCTAACAATTAGCCTCGTGTCAATATACATAATGACCCAACTGATTTGCTCATCAAAAGGAACATAACAGTGAAATCGATTAAATTTAACAGCCAACCAAAAACCTTCGCTTACCTGAATTTTCAGCGAATAACATAAAGCTATTTGGATGGTATTTCGACATGAGCTGTCGAACCGAGCCCATTTGAGTATACTTCAGGTCATGAAGGTTTATTTTGTTTGTCGACCGGAATATTAGGTTCTATTCGAAGGGAGTAAAGAGGGATATACAAAAGCAAAGGCGGTCGCGTGTTAAGTAAGCACACGTCAATAGTTACAATGCGACTCTTATACGCTCACAGTTTTCATACTAGTTCTGATTTATGTCAACGATATCGCCGTAAAGGTGGTCAACTTTTACTAGTATTTTGGGTTTGCTTACGTGAACGTGTTGGTAACTATTTGTTTAAAAGTAAATTGCCACTTTGCACGTTCATTTCTGGAGGCATGTGGTAAATTGGGAATTAAATTCCTTCAAAATATTTCCAGAATAATATTACACGGGTATCTTAAAATAAGATGGAAATAAGTTGGTGATGATAATGACGATGATAAGATCGGACATTTGTGACGGACACGGTGATAACTACCTTTCATCAGGTGAAATTTATGCCACAATTGTTGGTTTTAAGTATCAATGCCCCGCAGGTGGCAATACGGTCAGTAACAATTAGTTTCAGCTTATAAACTCATCTACAAGCTAACATTTATAATTCTATATGAGAGTATATAAAGTGACGGAACACTTCTTAAATACAATCGTTTACCCCAAACTTTTTATATACAAATTTATTTTAAAATCAATTAATAACTGCTTTTATGCTGCATAAGTTCCTATAGAGTACCAAAAAGAAGTTTAAAACGCGCTCATACATTGCAGTTATTAGATTGCAAAAGCCCGGCCTCACATTAGCCATTCACGACGGAAACTGCAAACTACAGACGAAATTTGAAACAATAATTCTTTCATAAAAGACTCCGTGCACCCGAGAGCTCGGTTTGGCTGAACTCCAACTGTCTTGAGACTCCGCCCAAGCGAGAGAATACTAGCGGAACGGTGTCTCAATCTAGTTATATTACATAGACATGAGTGGCAGATCCGAGAAAACTCATTACACTGCTAATTTAACTCAAGATAAGAGGAAATGATTAAGGAATTCACGTTTCTCTGACTATTTGTAGGCGAATTAGATAGCATGCTCGCTAAAGATTCCAAATGCATAGTAATTCGTTTACAAGCTGTAGTGAGCATGATAATTGATTATGATGATGATTACATAGTATGTTTAATTATGTATAGTATATAGGCTGTCAACCCGAAACGGAGACCGTCGCGCCTGTTTTTTGTAATTGTGTTTAATAAAAAAAAACTGGGCCAAGTAGCAACAGTACCTATATATTTATATCAAATTTTTAATTTAAAAAAAAACTTATGCACGAGTTTATAAAAATTAAAATCCCAAAGCATTAAAGGCGATGTCCTAATATGAAAAGAACTCGAAAATATTTTTAAAAGAGAGTAAATAGTCTAAAATATTCCGTATATGTTTATAACTTGCACCAACTACGATTGTTACGTGGCGGAACTAGCCAGACACTCGCAAGCACTTGCGTCTTGAGAACTGCTTGAACTCCAACCTGATGACAGATAACCGTTTAGCGAAATTAACTTATCAAAAAGTTAAACGGAACATATAATAATAATTTATCATTTTTTTAATAATAGCTTTTTGCTTGCACAAGGAATGCTGTTTAAGTACTACAATGTCGTCTGTACTGCAAACAGGATTATAGAACATGAAGTTAATGACCCAAGCCATAAGCGTTGTAACTTTTATAATTCCTCAGGAACAAGTCATTAGACTTCATATGTTATTTGCATTATCTGTCACTTGACATCTTTGGAATAATCCACAGTAACCATCTGTGACTTGTTCCACACCCCAAATGTTGCTCTTGGAACAAAAAGAACATTTATAAGCACTTATGTCGCGAATCCCGGCTGAACCCGGGCTCGATTGTGATACTTTGCCAGTTATTGATATTGAACTGAATTGGCCAAAATATTTCGGAAATTTTACTTAGCTGATTAATTTACCTTTTAATAGACCAATAATATTTTTGTACAATATTCATAAATTTATAACAGTTGATTCCTTAAATACCAATCGCCCAAATCTTTAATTTATACACATGTATAATTTAATTATTGCATCGATTGTAACGTTCTGATTTCACAGAGGTATATGATGATGGAGACAGATTCATGACAAACTTCAAATGGGGTTTGTTCCATAAACTTGTCACGTGGAAAAAAATAACAACATCCCAAGTGTAAACTACAATTGGGTTGACAGTGCAATTTGGCCCGATTTACTTCGGACCACTTAATAAAAGACCTCGAACAGATTCCCGGACGCACCAACGTCTAAAATTGACTCAAGGTCTCAAAGACTATTCCGAAAATATCCTGACTGGAACATATCCATGCTGGACCACAATACGATACCCATAACGGATTGATAGTGGATGTTATAGGTTATGTTCCAGCCCATAAGATCAATAATGAGTGGAATTCGATTGCTTCAATTGGCCTCCCAGTTCCTTCTATATTTCGGAAAACAAATTAAGCGAGTTGGATTGCTCGTGGCATGAAATTTCTCATGTGCAAATCATGAAATTTCGCCAAGAGCAATACAACTCGCGACCGCGTCTTAAGTTTTTAACTTTTCGTCGGCAAATATATGATATACACAATCCTTTGGACTCTTTAAATACTGTTTATTCAAAACTAGTAACATTGTTAAAAATATTAAAACAAAAATCCCGACTGCTTAAAACGTTTTTTTTCTTCATAAAGATACGTTTAATTAAACGTTTTATATGAGTTTTTGGTCAAAATAGTCAAGTATATTTTTATGCTAATAAAAAAGTCGTCCCTTTCTCCCTTTTTTCCGCTATTTACGGGCGCCATTTTTTAAATTATATAGCCTATGTCACTTTCCAAACTGAGAAGATTCTAATGTTATGTTATACGTCACAATCCGTCAAACCGTTTGGGCTGTAGCGCGTGCCAAAGAAATGGACAAACAAACATACGTACATACATACATACAAACGCCCGGAAAACATTACCCTCCTTCTGACGCAGTCAGGTAATAATCACAAGAAAATTTTCAACGAAGTAATCGTCAAATGTTTAGACAGCACAATCTTGAATTTCGCGTAAGGGAAGTGGGTTATCAAACTGTGCAGTGCAGATAGCTTATGTCTTTAACGATAACGTAATGTTTGTTTTGGGATATATTATGAGGTTTGATGCAGTTTATTTGCATTACCTAGATAGATACATTTGTTTCAGTAGTCCCTAAGCTTTAAATATTATTAAAATAAACGTGGCTGTAAACAATTGATCAAATTGATATCAATCATCTTGATGATTAGATTAGATTAGATTCTTAACCTCATCAACCTTCATTCTTGATAAGTTGATACATTCAATATTTTATAGATAAATCAATAGGCTCAGAGTTCAGATCCAAACAGCTCAAATGTTTCAAGCCACAACCCAAGTTCCATACTTAAACTAACCACCCACCCAAATAATCAGTATAGCAGATAAATAAATAAGCAAACAGTGCAACAACCTCGCGACATCTCGCGTCCGATCGATCGCACACTTCTGTCTGCGACCTACATAGTTACGCACTTTGATAATTATGGTAAGGGTCTTTGCGATAAACGAACCAGTAATAAACGAAATAATTACAGTGGTTTCAGAGTGCACATCAATTTTTGCTTTACCATCAATGTTAAGTTACAAGGTACAGTGGGAGGTCAACGTAATGGGAACTGCTTAGTCGTTAATAGAATCACGTCTATTACTGTTTTTTTTCCAACGCCCCTCAAAACCTAATATGGTTTATCATTTATGTAATCAAAATGAAAATTCCGCATGTCCGTCCATCTCATATATTTCCAAATAAAATAGAATGGAGGAGTGAGATGGTTAGATAGTAATAGACATAATGAATAAGTAATTTCGATAATATTTAACCTACCTGTCTAAAATGGTTTCCCACTTCCATTTCAGTCGTTAGTAATACCAAATGCTACGAGTTCCAACCTAGTAGCCTATGTTACTCTCCAAACTGTGACGATTCTAATGATGAATATCATATGCCATACGTCAATATCCATCAAGCCGTTTGAGCTGTAGCGCATGCCAAATAAATTGACATACATACATACATACGCTCGAAAAACAATACCCTCCTTCTGACGCAGTCGGGTAAAAAATCACTAGTAACTTAGTGTTAGTGAAGATAACACAAACATTAAAAACCCAACAAAACCGTAACATTTCAAGAACGCAAGTTATCTCGTTAACAACGATCGATCTTCACCATCATCTCTGACCTACTTCGGTACACCGTATCGTATCGTACGCACTTAATGTTCGACCTACGGAACCGCACTTTACATTGAATGAGCCCATCTGTTTAACGAGTTACGTAATGCTGAATTTCAAAGGATCGTAGTACGCAATTATGAGAGGTAAGTTTTAGAACAACCGACATTTACGATAAAAGGGGGTTTATGAGCGACTGTCATGAGACTTAGTCTAAGGGGCGAAATACCTAATTCTGCGTTATAGTTTTGAGGGGCGTCAGAAAAAAAATCAAAATGCGCGCTCTGTGTCACATAAATGATGAATGACATGAAGTTTCAGTTTTTTTCTTAATGCACAACAGACCTTTTATAGGTTTTAAAAGTTTTGATCTTATTTGTATTTTAAATGGTGAATGTTTAGGCGGAATATATACTACTAAATACGTTTTTTTAAACGATATGAACATTTAGCGTTAAAGAAGTCTTTCTAACTGATATTGGTATCTGAGTTAAATGGGACATGACTCCTGCTTCAGGTTGATCACAGATGCACTGGTACAAGTATTATATGAGTAGCGGCAATCTTCAAACCAAAACACTGACACCGATTCATTCACTCACAATCCGATAGGTCCTCTTTTTGAACGTCAATTAACTAGCATGCACACGAAATAACAAACATACAGGCAATAAATTTATAAAACCAATGATATATATGGCTTTTAAGATGATACTAGATGAACCTTCTCTTCCACAGATTATTTAGAATCCTTTAAATTAAATTCGGTACTTTTGGCTTAATGCATTTTCAAAAACATACAAATGTTCTATACTTTTCTATTACAATTTAATCTCGGTCCTTTAAACTACTTTATTACAAACTAGCTAACCCGGCAAACGTTGTATTGCCAGTAGGACCAGTAGTTCCTGAGATTAGCGCGTTCAAACAAACAAACTCTTCAGCTTTATAATATTAGTATAGATATGCGACTTACAGACACGCGGTATTTTCATTTTATTTTATCTATGAATTTAAAACATACGCTTACATTAGATCAGCTCTGATCGCTAACTGCTGGACAGGGTAATAGTACAATATGTACTTGCAAGTGTGATTGAACCTACAAGACATACCGTACATTCCAGTGCGAACTACAATTGAGCTAATTTGCGATGCGTGGTCCGCACCATATATCAGCTGCGTTATGGAGATTTACTGGACACATCAAATTTATTACATAGAACAGTACTCTTCAATCTTTTACTGGTACGATCCCAATAACATGTAAAACATATTTCGCGACCTTCTCAATATTATGACAATATTAAGCGACCGCGATGTGAATATCATGATTACACAGTTGAAGGTTGGGGAACTTATGTTTAATCATGATATAAATATGAATTATGTATATTATTGTATGTTATATTATTTATACATGATTTTAGAATAAGTAATAATATTACTTATTCGAAAATCATGTATCAGTTAGATGAATCGTTTAATACTTTTTATATGCCAAACATCTTTCAACAAAAGTGACTTAATAAAAATATGTTATTTAAGTTAGTTTATAGTCTTTTTTTCCTTTTACTGATGCTTCGCGACCCCTTTTTGGAGGCTTGGTGACCCCCAAGGGATCGCGACCCACACTTTGAAAAACACTGTCACAGAGGATAGCTAGCTATAACGTTTGAGACAATTGGAGCAAATCCAGAAACGCAAAATAGAAGATACATAAATAAATAAAATTTAAGTGTCTTCGTATAATTTCGAAATAACTCTCATTTTCTAAGCTTGTATGCTTATTAGCGAAGGGGATCATAAAACCCGTTTTATCTCTCGTCTGTCTCAAACTATCTGTCACTGTAACTGTCTGTCTGCGGTGTTGATTATTATAGACTATGACCACTTATCATAAGGTGGAAAGCTTGCTCATTTGCTAATTCCATATTATAGAAAGGTTTGTTATTCGATAATACTCAATGTCAGTTAGGATTATGTGCAAAGGCTTAGTAATCGGAAAATGAGGTCTAAAACAAGCACTAACAACTTAAGTAAACTGTGAAACTGAGGAAAATACTTAAATTTCCATAGGCGAAACACTATATGGACGTAGTGGCCAACAACTCGTCAGGCGATAAGCTCAAGACCACTAACTCGCAACTACATAGATGCCCCGGTAAAGTTTTCAAGTAGCGTCTCGAGAAAACGAACGCAAAGTTCCACTTTCTTGTACGCAACTACTAAGCTACTTACTTTTGTGGCTTGTGGGTACTTTTGTGGCTATACATATCATATTGTTATATCAAGTATTAAGAACATATAAAGTGCAGGTGCACTTAATAATTCCTCATAATACAAAATTGTCAGTGGTACGGCGCAGTAAAGCAATACATACAATTTATACTTAAAAGGAGATTGGTGACGTGGATGAACTGTTCCTTTAAATGATACTTGTATTAAGTATGAAAATATTATCACGTAACGTGGATAGCACGACACATTAATATTCTACTAATACAGTGACAAACATTACATCATCATTAAAAGCGTAAATAAAATCAAGCGTATAGTAAATGGTTCTAAAGTCTGCACTCAACATATTTTTCTGGATTACGTCGTTAATACATATGCACATATACATATGCATACTATTTACTATACAAGTCTTTTTTTTATTTAGTCATTGATATTTATTACACAACCATTTTTACGAACAATCTCGGTTCATGATAATGATTTGTAAGGCAAATTGACACAAAACGAAAGCCAAGGAGATTTTTTATGACATACAATAAAAGTGAAATACTTTGAAATATTATACACATTAAGAGATTTGATTGTTAATTAGAGAAAGTTTCCTAAAACTGGTCCGAAAAGGTAAATCAATCAACTCTGGAATTCGGTTAGTAAACGAGTCTATCAGTAGTTCATACTGGGCTAATCAGTCACTCTTAAGATAAGCAAAAAATACTTGAAAATCAAATTAAACCAATATCTCTCTACTTTCATTCTGAATTCTGACCACTGTATATCAGTGAGAATGGATTGGTTAAATAGCAGGTATTTTTTAAACTGTATAAATTATCCTCCTAGTCCTCGATGATTTCTGGATTGCCTAAAATTTGACTAGGAGAGAATGCTCACAGCATTAAGTCCTTGTATAAATTTGTATGTACAAACATTCAAATAAATAAGTAGCATACGAACTCACAATCTGATAGTAACTGCTCACTGATGTCAATTAACATCTGTAATCATCAAATGAAATAGGAGACCTACCTGATGCTGGCTATGCGTTGATAACATCGGGGACTAAGTTGGAAAACCCCCAAAGGTCTTAATTAACACCCCTCAAATCAGTACATAACATCGTATGACGTATACTTTTCTAAGACAAATAATATGTGTGGTGGTGTCCCCCTGACTGAAAGTTACGAAGACTACACTCTTAAGTATTACATAATTACGCATGTCACGCAACCGATACAAAAAAATGGGTCTATAAACGAAAATAATTAAAAATTCCGCATCATTAGCGTTATTAGTCCTATTAGGCCCGCTACCTGGAGAGCGTCCTCCTGGCATCGACCCGCGGTATCATTACAGTGACCCAATTCCACCGAGCCCGATATAGATTCGTCCGTACTACCGGTTTTTCAAGAGTCCAGTCTAACCCAGAAGATGTATATCCTTAAACATATTATACACATGCAGCATATCTGATGTTATTGATTATTAATAATTAAGAGGAATTAAGTCACGTCCACATATGCACATATTTTCATCGTGAAAATTTTCATGCAATTCATCTTAAATACGGATTTGTAGATTCCAGCCTCCATGGTCATATAGTTGGTAGCAGCTATGGACTTTGGTTAAAAAATGTAGCACGTAATGATTTCTCTGAAATCTTCCAGTGTCAAGTACAGAATAGTAATAGTAAAAGAGTTACACGAATAGGGATGCCTGGCTGTATATACAGGTTGATAGGCACACCATTTAGTTAACGACTAACGAAGAATATCACTATCAATAAATTTAGTCGGAAACTAATCCGAAAAGGTAGAAGCGAATATTCTCGACCTAGGCTTAGTAATCATACGTTGCCTACGACTGATAATTTGAGCGTAACCACGACTTGGTCTAGAACTGATTTAAATTTACGAACTCTCCGATCGCTATGTACTATTAAAGCCATTAGCTCGATTAGGCTTGTTACCTGAGAGAGCGTTGCGTCCCCCATCGACCCGCGCTATCACTCCGCTTTGACCCAATTGGCCCGGGCGTGATTTAAATCTGTTCGTTGCCAAGTGTCCGGTTTGACCCGGTGCGACTTTTATGCGTAATCCGATCCGGCCGTTTCGTGAACATTACACAATAAAGTGAAACGCAGACAATTAAATAAAAATCTTTACGGCTGACATGTCGGGATAATTATCCGGAGATATCATTATCGGTTGACCCCCGCCAAATGCACGCATGTCAAGATACTTGACATTCGCGCGGAGCTCATGCCGAGTCATACGGTCGTTGAATTGGGTCATACGGTCGCGACGGCTGTTATCGATTTTGCGATCTTACGCAAATCATGGGAGTCAGATACAAGTTGTAGACAAGTAGCGTGTTTGTCGCAAAACGTATCCATATAAAAATTTGCAATATTACACCTAAATGTTTAATTATATTTCTGTTTTCTCCTTATGCTGATAAGATATCAAAAATTCTTTAACTCAATTCATGTCACAATTGTTGCTGTATTTCATTCCTTAAATTAACTTTTATTTATCTTATTCCTTAATTAGTACTGTGCTCCAATCCCAAATCTGATTATTGTAACCCTACCTATTCTTGATGTTCTTACTCACTCTAACTTCGCACCCTAAGGTTGTCTGGAAGAAATCGCTGTTTAGCGATAAGACCGTCTTTTGTATTTTAAATTGTAATTTCGTTTGTTTTCGGTACGCACAACATAACCAAAATATTTTCTCAGGAAGTGAATTGTGAATTGTTGATGAGAAATAAAGATATTAACTAAAAAAAAAAATTGAAAATTTTCATTGTATTATTTTCTCTTTTTTTGGGTACAATAAAGTATATATATTATTATTTATTTGTTTTGAAAATGGTGTTGGTTAATAGGCTCAATTATGCGGGCTTTACGCCAAACGTTAATTGAGAGAAAAAAAGGAAGAATTAAACGTCAATAGAGAGAATTTTCTAACATTCCTGCATATATTTAAAATGACTGCTTTTGGATGGTGAGGAATATTATTATTATTACACTGATCCATCCCCGCCCTCCAGCGCCGTGGCACTGATAGATATTACTCATTTGTGATACCAAATGTCCTGCAATAGATGATAGCGATAAATAAATAATATGAGCGTTTTATGACACATCATTTAACATCTTAAATTTAAGTAATCACTAAATGTAAAAACATCTAGAATTATGATTTTAAAACTATCCATTTCATAAGACATTTTAGATGTAATACTTTAAGCGCTCTTAACCGTTAAATAAAGTTGCAAAAACAAGATAAACCTATTAAAACGGAGCAAATTGCATTAAGACATAACCATTTCATTGTCACAGATAAATTTCTAGATAGTAAGTTCCGTGCAAGAATGTTGGTTGCACTGAAGCTTTTGTCGAGATCGCCGCTCCATCTCGACTTTTGTACCGCGCGTCGCCGACACGAGACTGTCTCTATAGAAACGTAAACTGCTTTCAAAAGCACACTTAGGTAACACGAAATATAATAGCCGCCTTTGTTTCACTCAGAGTAAGAGGTGACTTCTTATCTACAAACGATTTATAGTTCTCAGTTGTGTAAATGGTCGCCGATTCAGTGCCCTTAGTCGGAGTACATTACGTTTCCTCAAAACGATAAGTGTTTACGTTTCCACCCATACATTGCAATGTATATTTTACGTTAACGTTTTTGTTTTAGGACATACCTTACAAATTACTTTGCAAAGAGTTTGGAGGATGCGTAATAAACTGGTACTAAAAGAAAGCTTTGAAACTTTAAACTGTAGAATCATTTCGAAATATCAAATGGTAAGTACGTAACTTTAATAAATTTATCAGTGGTGTTGTAACAGTTTCATAGTTTAAATTTTTACGTTTTTCCGCATTTTTGCGTGTATTCATCAGAAATTTCGGTAACTGGGGCGCGTCAGATAATTTTAATCAGTTTGACAGGTCGCTCTATAAATACGTCCTATCTAGGTAGAAGATCAAAGCGCTTGCCAATTTAACTAAATAATTGGTTCAATGGCCAGTTGGTCCGGTGGCCACTTCATTAGTATACATAAGATACATACATGTAGTAAGTTCTAAAACATTCCAGGATCGTTAAAATGGGGATTTTAGTCAACAGTCTCCTAGCAAATAAAATAAAAACGTAGGAATGAATGTTGATCATATAGTAGTCGGTGAAAAGTACGGCATGTCTCTGCCGTTAATATAGGTAGCTATAATAAGGTAGAAACAGATTAGGGGGTAGTGCCTCTGTCGTCAATGTCAATGATAACGTATTTTTCTCCTAAAGTATAATCTCAAAAATATTCAAATTAAAATAACCATTCCGTAAAAATTTTTCGAACGAAATCTTGTTTTGATAAGAAACAACCATAGAATTTCAATAATGCACGTATCTAACTTTACTAATCTACTCGTATGTATAAGTTTATACCACATAATCGTGTTGCTAAGTGAAATTTAGTCATCAGTAGAACGCCAATAGCACT
The DNA here is from genome assembly GCA_002930495.1 of Cecropterus lyciades. Lineage (NCBI taxonomy): Eukaryota > Metazoa > Arthropoda > Insecta > Lepidoptera > Hesperiidae > Cecropterus > Cecropterus lyciades. Next base: position 307,703 of record MOOZ01000684.1, on the reverse strand, counting down.
CATGCGTCTTTAGAGACGTAAACTAAAACTAAACGAAAGACGAAACCGCGCGAAATTTGTTCTGTGGTTTTCGCGGTTTGAGCGAACCGTTTGTACTCGTAGTGATAGTTGCAAGGCCGTCTTAAAAAAGCACGAATTATTTCGTTTTTCTGTGCGTTTATTTGATTCTTTAATACAAACGTATAAGACGGAAGAAGAAAAATGTAATGTTAATTTTTTTACGTCATGATTCTCATTACCCGTCGGCCACGAAACAATTGTCTACAAACATTAGCGTTGGGCAAATTTAAGTAAGTATCCCAATAATTAGGTCGCTGCGGGTTTTCGTGGCCTCATAAAATCAACACGCATATTTGTTTTTGAAGCTTAAGGTTGACGCTTGCAGCTTCAAAGGAATGATACCTGAAGCGAAAGTTTCGTGGCCCTCGGGTAAAGGTAGCAGAATCCTTTGTGGTTCGATTCCCTTTGCACGAGCACTACACCTACTCCTACCTTCCAGCTGTGTCAGCGCTCCTTTGTTCTGGCATGAAGGGTGTTTTAAAGGAAAGACATGTACAGCGCCCTTAGTTTATTATGTTCCCTTAAAACAATCATTGTTTATGTTTTCGCCCATCATTTCAAAGACAAACAAAAATGTGGAGTGTACATTGCACTGTACGGCCAAAAACATAAACAATGATTGTTTTAAGAAAACAAGATAGAATCATACTAAGGGTACAGGACGCATTATATCGTATTCCCTTAAGGTAACAACGCATCAGTGGCCGATCAAAAATAATACTCCAATGCAACTTGAGGGTTGATTACAAATTTCTATTTGCGGCTATTACCACCATCTTCACATGTGAAGGTTCTCTGACGAGCCCAGGACACCCAGCAACAAGTATATAATAATAGTAAAGAACTTTATTTATTCGGTCTTAAGGCTTTATAAAATAGACTGAACCTGACACATTTAACATTGAATAACATATTGCAAGCCAAAATTAAAATATCACCGCTTCTTGTAATTAAATCATAATCAATAAAAACAATGATAAACGAACTCCTAATTATGGTACGTTATTAATTCGTTTGTATTTAACGACACACATCTCCACGAATCTTTTTAAAGATACGTATTATCATTGAAGCTTTACTTGTACGGTCTGCAAATATATCAACGTCCAAAAAGCAGGCCAGTTCACGAATACGTTAATATATCTGTGTTTTATTAATATTGAATTAATGTGGCACAATGCAACACTGATTAATTATGATTGTTCATTTTGGCTTGAACCGTGCGATTTAATCAAGTTTTTAATAAAATATTTCTTTTTGAAATGGCATTTATAACCATTAATAATATACATGTCGCTTATAATTTGTCGATTCAACGTTGAAAAAAGTCGCTATTTCCTAATATATCACTGTTAATATAAGAGAATAGAGTTTGGATTAAAATTAAAACATAAAAGTGTATTTTTAACAGTATAGTCTTAAAATTGAAAACAATTAAACATTTCTTAAAATAACCCTAACAAAAAATTACAATCCTTAAAAGCCCAAATCCGAAAGAGCTACTGAACGAAACAGTATACGTTTAGGACAACAAATTTGCTAGATTGAAACCAAGTCTTTCGTTAAACGTTGAAGGTGCAAATGGAAATATAGTGCAAGGTAAAAATGGAATGGTGTAATGGTGTCCGATCGAAGATAGATTTTTGGCCGAAGCCAATTGTTCGGCTATGGCCACAATCTTCGGCCGAAGTCGAAGCAGAAGGTTTAAAAACCGTAAGAAATTCAGTAGTAAATTGGTAAACTGATTTTTGAAAATGATTTTTATTTTTGTACATATAGATCTATGTTGATTGCATATAAATAACTTCTAGAGCTGATAAGAATTTATTTGCTATTTTTCTTAAATCATAACAGTTCAATTAATGTAAATTTCATACACAACTGGCGACGCGAATTCGGCCAAAACTTCGGCAAATTTTGGCCAATAGCTAACGTTTTGCCAAAGGTGGATTTTTTGGCCGAAGGTGGCCGAAGCCGAAGCTTCGGTCGGACACTAGAAATAATGAATTTCAAATAATCAGTTGCAGCGTTGCCAACAAGCAAACTAAGTGCGTATGCTTATCTTATTTGTAGCGCCAGTTTCTTTGAAAAACAATGTTTTGGTAATCGAATTACGTAAAACAAAAGCCGGCACAATTATTCCGATTACCGCCTCACTGTAGGTCGATAATTAAGTCGGTTTGCCAGCCAACAAAGAGAACAGACAAGGCTGAATAAATTGACATAGCAAATACGCACCCCCTATCCGCCCGCTCTTTGTAAATACTCGCGTTTCAATAAAGCGATCAATTCAAAAACCTATAGAGCGCGATGCGAGTAACTATAGTTTATAGCCAGTAATTTTAACCGTATTTAATATATGTGCATATTAGAAATTCATTATCGGTTGCTTTAACGGTGAAGGAAAACATGATGAGAAAACATGCCTGCCTAAATTCTTTAAAAGAGTCTCGAAGGGTCTAGAAGGGTATCTTACTCCGTTAGGAGACCCATGCCCAGCAGAGGGACAATAATGGGTTGACGACGACGATTATTACTAATAGTGAAGTGGACGAGATATATCACTATCCTCTTTTTAGGGTTCCGTAGCCAAATGGCGAAGATCGGAACCCTTATAGATTCGTCATGTCTGTCTGTCTGTCTGTCCGTCTGTCCGTATGTCTCAGCCACTTTATTCGGAAACTATTAAGACTAAAGAGTTGAAAGTTGGTAATTATGTACAAAAATAAAAAATATATTATTTTTACGGGGAGTACCCATACATGGAACTGAAACTGAAAAAAATTTTCATCGTACCTACACGTGTGGGGTGTCTATAGAAAGGTCTCCAAAACAAGGGCGATTGTTTGAGAGACAATCCCTTTCAAAGCGGTAAAATGTCCCCCCCCACCCGTCTAACTTTTAAACTAAGACAGTGAAAAATCTGGATAAAACATATATCAAGGAAAACTTTAAACGAAAATTGGTTCAAACAAGATAAGGTTGACAGTTTTTGAGATAATAGCACTTTTCCAAAATACGAATAACATGACTTTGTAATTCATACAATCACCATGAAATACAAATTTATGTTGGTAGTTGGAAAACTTTATTTATTATATTTACAACAGAGCTTTATTTTCTCTTCACTACGGAACCCTTCGCCTGCGAGTCCGACTCGCACTTCGCCGATTTAATTGTATACATAATATCATTCATCATATAACGTAGGATTGTTAAACTCTGGCTGATAGTTTGATAAGATCCGTAATAACAAAATCTCAAATAATTTAATTCCATAGTACCCAAATATACCTATAATACAAATATACAAAATTAAGAAATACAATAATACAAAATAAAGAAATACAATAAAACTTATACCAAAATATTGTTTGCCTATCTTTATTAAAGACACAGTTTGAATTTATATAACTATAAGTGAAAACACTATATGTATAGGACGACAAAGCTATGAATTCATTATAAACTTTGAATCATTAAAATTTTAGCCCGCACAGTAATTATCTTGTTACAAAAGCCCACATCAGTAATTACTTAAATATATGTCACAAAGTAATATGGGTCTACAGTAGAGTGGTAGAGTACTAAAAGTGGGGTCCTAAAAGCTTGACTGGGTTCGCTTAAACTAAACTTCTAGGCCAAAGGTGCTTTTGTTTAAAAGCTCGTCCAAAATTAACTTTGCTATTTTAGTAAGCAAGTATATACCGTACACTTGGTACAAATTTCGCTACTTTGCTGTGTGGTTTAAGCGGGGAAAATAAACAAGGTTTATTCTTAAGGGAGCTAAAGCACGAGCGACTTTTAAAGTTAGTAGAAACCTCTATGGTGCGACTCTGGCGGCAACAGCTTAGCACTTATTTTCTTAGCATTATATGGGGTTCACCTTTAGTGTCTACGGGCCGCAATGGCCACTTACTATTAACGGGTTGTGCGCTTGTTTGCTATTTCTACAATATTATTAAAAGAAGCGTCAGTTTATGGTCAACTACTATGCTAGACGAAATCCAGCGGTTGCCGATTTGACACAGTTTGTTATCAGCAACCATCGCCGGTTGTCGTCAACAATCGACGAACTGTCATGCTATATAACTAAAGGTGGAGACTCCCAACAACAAACGGCGATATTCGACATTCGGACATACGTCGATCGTCGCCGTTTACTTCACAGCGACAATCGGCGTCCGTCCGTCGCTTTGAATTGTCGCTCGTTTGTTACCACCCTAACGCACGAGCACTTTGCTTAGCAATTTTAATAAGGAAGATAATCCTTACCTGTGTTACATTTAGTAGTTTAGTTATAAGAGCCAGTCTGTAAGCTTGTATAAAAATTTTGTACCAAAACAGACAAAAACAGTTAAATTAGTTTATATCATCGAATAATAAAATGTTAAATAAAATGGAAAGGATTTTCAAACGAGATAAGAAGATTTTAAAAAGAGAAACATAAGCTCCAATTGTAACTTTCACGTATCACTCTTCAGTATTTTTGGTGTTAAATCCAAAAGTACCCACTTACTTATGAATAATACGTCAAAATTGAGAAATCACGCAGCATTCCATGATGCTTAGTAATTATACAAGTGGGCATCGAAGTGGCGACATTCACAAGACACTGTCGGGTTAAATTGAAGCTCAACGACGTTTAATTAAAAGTATTCATTCGTTATTGACGCCATCGCGGCGCCATCGGCGGTTCATTCCAGTCTTGAATAAACATAATATTAAAGTACCGTTGAACAAGGTTGTCGAAGTCGTCATCGTTAAAAGAAATTCTGTGTATCATCGTGTACACGCGCAAGAAGTGACACTATTACAAAACAAACAATACAATATGATGATTGGTACATATCGCTCATAAATCAATATATTTTTTATAGTATGGAAGTAGCAAACGAGCAGGCAGCCCACCTGATGGTAAGTGGCTACTGCCGCCAATGGACATCTGTAACAATCAACCCTAAGTAAAATCAAAGTCTCACCTAAGGTTAGCCACAGGTGCGTTGCTACCTCGGAGGACTAAGATGGAATGTCTCGATAAAGTATGTCTCCCTTACCACACCCTTCAGGCCAGAACACAGCAGCGCATAACACTGCTGTTATTAGGCAGAAATAGGTATGGCGGTGGTGCTTCCGGAGTCAAACCACAAAGAGTTCTACCACCTTCAAATATTATAATTCTATCGAAACGGCCTAGCGTAACCGTTTTCGTTACAAAAAAATAAACGCCAATACTTTTCCCTCATGGCGCGTCTAATGAACTTTCATTTTTTTAAATATTACTATGTTCTTAGGAATTTTGTAGGTGGAGTCTAATTGATGATAAATGGTACTAAAGAAACCGTACTGTCAACAGATACGTTGCAATAAATAACGAAAGAATACAGACGTAAGAACAAACTTGATCGAGTGCTAGGAGATCAGAAGTAGCACGAAAATAGAAGTACCTACTTGTCTTGATTGACACACAGACAATTCTAGATTCATTTAAGTAAATTTATACTTAGGGTATTAGATATTGTCATTGTGTCGCATCTACACAGGAAATACTACATGGAGGCCTTCAGAATAGAAAATATTAATTTAAACCAGAATCTACTTAAAAACAAAAGACATGAAACAAGTATGATAGTGGAAAATATTAGAAATTCCGAGATCAACCAAGAGCTGGCACGGGTTTTGATTACATCACATAAACACTGAACTGCATACGAATGCATCTAATACCATAACCCATTAACGCAGTTATAGCCCGTAATGTTCGGTAATAAAAACGAAAGTGGCGTGCCAATTTTCATGCCTCCACATTTTGCTGCTGTAAGCGAGCCGGTTTAATTATTCTACAATATTTGCATTACAAGTGTCGTATGTTCGTACATGACTTATATTTTATGCTAGACGTGCTCGTGACTTTGTACGCGCAGCCAATAATAGGATAATTATTATGTACTAGCTTCTACCTGTGGCTTTGCTCTCGGTCAAAAATCGATAACAATACGATAATTGGTTATATATAGCCTTATTTATTAAAAAAAACCTTTGTATCCATAGCGATGATTTTATTATACTGAAGTATCTTCGAATACGTCAAAATGTCAAAACTAAATTTGTCGAATTATACTCGTGTAAATCAAAAATCCGTGTCAGATCAGCACTGAGCCGTGAACAGCTCACAACATAAAGCATTGGAAAGTTTCCGTTCATACTCTTTGACATATTTATTGTATGAAGTCTATTACAACATTCATGAGTCAGTTGAGCTAGAATAAATCTCGTTCATACGCCGACGCGCCCATCAATAATGTGATAGACGATGGCTCTTCACGAAACCCTTGTAACGTAAACATAGAGTTCGAAATAGCTCAACCAACGCCCTCGTAAAATACTACATCTAATGCATTTCATTGCAAAGGGTTATACAATAAGATTGTTGTTTATACGTTTGAATTTTGAATATAATGGATCCTCAGAGCCTGTTAGATTAAAATCAATTTATATTCTTTTATTTCTTTGAAGTATCAAGCGTCCACTTCATGTAATATTAAACAGTCACTGCCATCCAAGAAATTCTGTAATTCTATATCTTGTGAGTGTATTATATTGTACTCATATTCCGAGATGACAACACCAAAAATATTGTCGCTATTCTTAATACCACTGGTGAGTCCGCGACCAAGTACACTATTTAATTCAAGAAGAAATTTCGACCGGGGACGTACCATCGCTACACGTATTTCTAATGTTAATCAATTAAACGAACTGACCAAAACCCCGACAAGGCCTAATCAGAAATATTCACAGGAATTATTTTTACAATAATTTAGACAAACAATATTATTGAAAATAGAGCAGGAAAAATAAATAGATTAGAGAAGCAAAACGGTAACAAATTATAAATCTTGCACGCTAGATCCAAAGCAGAAACTGAAAGGTCAGTAGCCGTAAATGTTTGATATTATCCATTAGGATTTGAAATCATAATCACGTCAGCAAATTACACATCGATGGTTATAACTCAGACGAGATACTACACGAATAGCCCCAGGTGATCGGTGTTAAGTATTTCCGTTGGTTAGTTACTTATGTACCTTTCTATCGGATGTAATAACCTGAGAAACGCGCCTTTTCTGTCTTATAGTATAATTTAGTCGCCGTTGCACTATACAAAATAATAATCATTCGACTCTCTTAGAGGTGGAATATCAAAGAATCCATTGTTAGTCTGTCATCATAAAAAGCTTTAGTAGTTTTACGATACTGCTTTACGATGATTAATCAAAAGTGCGTATTGTTTTGCGCGCACACACTCGTTCAGACTCGTCAGACTCGTTCAGACTCGTCAGACACCAAAGTACCAATACCTATACCAAAGTTGAAATCATTACCCACGTATTGAAATGTTTCCTATAAGTTGAGACGTCCTTGCTACTTCTGAGACGTCGCTTTCAAACTAGATCACTGAGCGTTTATACCACTATCTTAAAGAGCTGGAAAATTTTAAGGCAACTGTATGGAAATGATACATTAAAACTCCGCCATAAACTTATACGTAACCTAAGAAATGCTACTTTTATTCACAATTTATATTAAAAGGTTTCAACCAATGTGTTACATGGATATCGGAAATCATGATACCTAAGCCCATTTATATTGACTTACTGATGTTCAGTTACGTTTGCTACTATTTTTTACTAAAACAAAGTTATATTCATCTGGTATGTAGTAAGAAATCAAATCAAAAGTATTCAGATGTATTGGAAGTATTCTGAACTTAGCAAGAATAGATAAATTCAAGCTCGATAAAATAATATTTTTGCATTAAAATGTACATAAGTATCCGAAATTTCAGCTTCTTTTAAATAAATCA
>MOOZ01000684.1:283918-299498 GCA_002930495.1 Cecropterus lyciades | reverse complement strand
CGAAATTTCAGCTTCTTTTAAATAAATCAGAATTGTGCCTTTTATTAAGTTCTAAAAATGTTCATAATGTTTCAAGATGTGACCAATATGTGCTAATTAACAGTTTCATTAACGCAAGTGAATAAAACCCTTAATTAATAGTGATACAGAAAACAATATAATATATAGTATATATATATTGTGTAGGTATATAGATAAAAGAGAATTTATAGATTATGTAAGATGTGTATCGACAATATATAGTATAGGAAACATTTTTTTCTATCACGGCACGTTCGATTACTGTAGATGTAAATTAGGCTTAATTGGGCGTAAATCCTTTTATCAGTAGCATATTTGACCCAATTAGATTATAAATAATACGAGCAACCTCGTTACGTTGGTATGAAATTGATTCATGCGTTTCTATAGTTAATTCCTCCATCGGATTATAACCCCTACATTTTATGGGCTGTACTGGCGAACCTGATCGCTTACCTCGTTTTAGGATACTGTATAGCGTTATGGAAACCTCATAAAAACTTGTATTTGTGTGAATCTGTCGACCGTAATTTCGGGGTCATTAGAAATTTAAGATTTGGTGTGGTTCCATAGTAAGTATGGTTAAATCTTTTGATTATTCATTTATTATTACTAACTACCACTTAATAACTCATTTCACAGTAATTACAGTAAGAAGTACAAAACATAGACGAATATAATTATGATTTTATTCAATTATTTTATATTTGGGAATGCATTAATTATTTAAATTCACAACCTGGTTTTTTCATAAACGATAACTTTTTAATGCAAAAAGTGGTACGGAACCCACAAGACCTGATACAAATTCGCACATATCAGATTTGTATTGTTTGTCGAGTACCTGGCGGAGGGTACAGGTGTTCGAATCCCGAGGCCGCCTTTTGTGCATGTACTACGCATGATGCATTGTGGAACATGTTTGTCTTTTTGTGTTACCGGGTCAACTTGTATTATACATGTAGACAAATAATTTGTCATCGATACCCATAAATACGCCGTTAATATAATGTAACTTCACATACAAAATAGTCAGCCTTTTTTCATTTTTTAAATCTTTATTTTCATTATTATAATCCTTTCCGTATTTTAGCCTAACACGGATTCTCTTTGTAGTGGATGGTATACACAAACACACGCATAGATAAGGAGACACTCGAACCTAAAACATATATGAGAATTGATTATTTATTTAGATGTTTGACTCTCTGTTACAACACTAGGAATTAAACTCGAAACTTTCGGTTCAATTTATATCATACATACAAACGAAAGACGGCTGCGTAATGTTACGTTTTTTTGCAGCATGATGAGATGTCAAGACCAATCTATGAACGAGAAAATCCAACTTCAAATAGAACTGTACGTTTCAGATTTCGCCAACACATGTTTTAAAATAAGTACCTTTTTCATAATACGGAAGTAGCAAACCAGCGTGAAGTCCACCTGACAGTAAGTGGTCATTACCGCCCATAGACATCTGTAATAAACCCCAAATAAATTAGGAGCCTTGAGTTTGAGATTGAGTCTGGATTACCACAGACGTGTTGTTATCCCTGAGAACTACGTTGGAACGCCTCGGATAAGTATGTCTCCGTTAACACACCCTTCAGACCTAGGTTCTGGTCAGCTTATAACACTGCTGTTATTAGGCAGAAATAAGGACTAAAATAGATAGCGTCATATTCTAGGATATATCTTCATTTTCTAAGGATAATATGATAACATTAATTACAACTCGTAATTCAAATCCCCATGACTAATTAAGGATCAATGATTAATGCACTATCTATTGATATTATTTATAGGAGCAGTGATTAATTTGTAGTGAAATGACATATAAAATAGAGTCTGAATAACAAAGCATAATCCTTTGCGTGACATGTATCATATGAAGTAGTCGAGCGACAGTCAGAAATAACTGATCGATTTTCACGTAATAGTAACTACGAGTTACTGGATTTGCACGCGAAAACATTACCTCGGTTATTTGCTAAACTGAGCAAGTTCATTATTTTAAAGTCCACTGCTGGACACAGGCCTCCACTTTTTGGCGCCACACCAACCATTTCTGTTGTCTTCTTCAGATCAAACTGAGGAATTTAATAAGCACTAATACAATTGCAATTATTTTTTTTATATCAGATTGAAGGAGCAAAGGCAAGAGGCAGTCCACTTGATGGTAAATGGTTACTGCCGCTCATGGACATCTATCTGAAAGCGACTTCATGTGGAACATAGATGTGGCGATGACACCTTCCCAAACGAACTACACTGGTTCTACTGCCTAGAAAGATACATGATACATGCTCAAATTATAGTAACCAACATACAAATGGTAAGTTAAGAATAATTTAGCATTAATGTTTTCTTTTTCCTGGAATTAATATTATTGCTGCCGGATCGAAATTGGAAATCTGCTCTGTGTACATAATATCCGTAATATTGTTCGAAATTTCTACTCGGGTATACTAACGGATATCCGTTTTGAACGGGTTTTAAGTAGCAGACGATATCAACTCTGTATGACCTTAATACTGTACAAAAACTTCTAGCATTATAAAAAATCCATAAAGTCTTCTACAGTTACTTGAATATTATGAATCATTATAACAAAAAAGCAATAAAGTACCAGACGATACTTTCCGTTTAGAATATAAGCAGACTTTATTAAATTAATCGCCAAACATCTAACTGTTCATAATAATTGTTAAAATAATTTTACATTCCCTCTTTTATATAGTTTTACCCGATACGCGTAATAAACCACGCGTTTTACGACGAACTCTTACAACTTACGAAATATTGAAAGTTCCCACACCACATCAACACTGTTGCTAAGTCATATTTGAAATAATACATATCCGTTATGTTCACGCCATTTTTAACAATAACAACGTCTCAAACCGGTAACGTTAGATATGATTTTGACACGTACATAAGACCTAAAATTGAGTGAGCAAATGTATGTAGTGTTAAATAAATATTGACTTCACGTAGTGACACGCTGAAACTGCATCTGCGTTAGCGGATCACATTCGTTTTACTGCAAGCTAGCAACGAGAAGCGGAAACCTTTCCTATAGGAAGTCTTTTAAAAATCGGAAAATCGAAAGAAGTTATTGCGTTGCCTGTATTTTTGTTAAATGTTTTGTGCGTTACAGGATTCATGATACGTTCTTAAACTGTGAAGGATGACATCACATGGAAACCATACCATACCGTTCTCTTAAAACGTTTTCATTAGTGCAACTCAGACTAGTAATTCGCCCGAGGTCAGCATGGTGAACTAAAGCTGAAACCCTTATAAATGAGAGATGACTGATGCAGGGAACAATCATCATCGTCAACTCAGTTGATAACATCGCCTTCTTGGTCGCGGTGAGATTTTACGGTAAAACGTTATCTATTCAATGTTCAAAGCTTCACTTCAATCACGAAAACAATGGGAGAAAATCACCTGAGCGCGACAGTACCGCTAGACGAGTGCGCTTGGCAACAATTATACTCCAATGAGGCGTTTATCTTGTGCCTAACTGCATACCTGTCCTATCTAAGTGGGTCTCACCTGAGCAAACTTGTTATTCTGTATAATTAATTTCACATTTTCATATAAACAACATATTCTTCGTAGTGACTGTATTATTATAAATATTATTTTTATACACGCACACATTTACGCACGGAGTGTCAGCATATCAAATTATATTGCGTCAGTAGTCACTGTTCGATGATACAAGCAATGTGCCAATAAAACTATGAAAATGTGTATCATTCAATCGTTTAGAAATAACGAGAGATTAAAAATACTAATATTTATTTTATATATCACGTCCTACAGGTTTCAAAATAAGTGCTCATTACTTCTTGGCTACTTGATAACAATAAAATTATACGAAAAAATTAAGATTGTTAAAATGTAGTTTCATTTTATGTGTAGGTTTTTGCTTCTGTATTTATTATAAGTATGAACGTGATGGGAAGCACAAAATGTGATAAAAGTGTTACATTTATAAACAGTTAAAAGTTTCGTGGTTCGACACGTATTTTTGCATAGTATATAGAGTTGATGTGATCTGATTTGAAGGATGTGGTAAGACATAGGCGCTTGTTTTATCTCTATCAAAAACTATCAAAGAGTAGGTAGCTGTCTATGAACGGTAGTGACCACTTACTATTCGTTGAACACCATGATTTTCTGCAAGTCTTAGTATAATTTAACAGTGATATTTCATATTTGTTCAGATTATGGTTGCCTTTCAATCTCAACTAAAACCGTACCTACTTATTAAGCGTACTTCATACAAAAAATATCTCCGCAATTCATTTCTGGATAATGAATAATGGAAATAACAGTCATTAAACACAAGATAGCAGTTATACGCCCGTTCGGTACATTAAATTTTCCGCCATGACGAGATTTACCGTTAGCGATGCAAAATTAATTTCAACAACGCCATTCGAAAAGCAAATGAATCATTACATTGTAGGTCACAGTTTTTGTTCCACGGCTAGGCGAGAGAACGTTGAAGGTTTATGTGTCTAATCTTTTAGGTGCAACGATGACATTGGCTCAGATTTCAAACCGGCCGTTTTAAACCGTGTTTTGAACCGGCGTAGGTGACGCAAATAACCTAGTAGGTATAACACGTCAGACTTTACTGGATGTATCGGGAAGTTTTAAAATAGAACGCGATGCGTGCGGACGTTCGGAACCAATCCAGCAGCTACGTACAGATAAAGTTTATCGCTTATCGCTACGTCTGTGCAAAGAAAACCGAGAAAACGTAGGTGTAGTAAGAGACATATTCTAGACGTTCCGACTTAGTCCTAAAGGTTAGCAACGTATCTGAGACAGACCTCAGGTAGGATTCTTATCTGGAATTGATAAATAGATGGCCAGATGTCGATGTGACCGCTTACGATCAGGTATCAGGACTGCATGCTCTTTTGCAAATTTAATTTCATATTAAAAATAAAAAGTTAACGATTCAATAATAGACGGCGTTTAGTACAAATTTATGGTGTGTAACAATTTACTCATTTTTTTTCGATAGCCCCAAAAATATAACTTCGAAAAAGAAAACGTAGTGACGCGTCACGGGATACAAGCACGTCCCTTCGCTCAAGTTACGGACGATAACGAAGGGTGTGGACACTGTGTTGATGTGGGTGTGGCCAGCTGATCGCACGCACACAACGCTGCAGCTGTTTACATCGAGAGCCTATTGATTTTGGCCTCCGGGTCTCCGCTGAGATACGAACAGGTGTCTGAGAACTCGAACCATCGATATTTCCGTTAACATGAAAACATTTTATTGTTTCGTTGTGTTGTAGCCACGAGTATTGGACTCTATATGAGTGCATGGGAATTGATTAGGCATAATTTCAACATTAAGATACGACACAAAGACAATTATATGCTAGCAGAATTGAATTTTTAGTACAGTGATACCGACCTTGATTCCGGACCGTCCCTGTTGCTTTAAGAGTACGTTCTCCGGCTTCATGTCGCAGTGGATGATGCGATTCTTGTTCAGGGCGTGGAGACACTGCAGCAGGCTGTGTGAAAACTTGCGGACGAGCTGCAGTGAGAACCCTTGAAACTTGTTTTTCTTAATAAGCTCGTAGAGATTGATCGAGAGTAATTCGAACGTGATGCACGTGTGATTCCTGAACGTGAACGAGTCGAACATGTGTATGACGTTCATCGTGTTGTCCTTGTCCTGTTCGCGGAGGTGCTCCAATATGCGGATCTCCTCTTGCGCCTGACGGTGGAACCGCTTCTCGTTGCGGACCATCTTAAGGGCGACGTTCTCGCGCTTCTTGTGGTCGTACGCTTTGACAACCTGCCCGAAACTCCCCTTGCCTATCACCTTGAGCACCTCGTAACGGTACGCTATGTGGTCGTGCGGGATGTGGATGTACGAGCCCTGTTCGTTATCGTACTCGCAATTGTTCGGGAAGCCGACGAGGCCGGGCCGCTTCTTCGCGTTGGCGCCTATGAAATACACCTGGGGGTAACCGAATATCTCGCGGTGCTCGTACGGCGTGAGTTTGTTCATGTATAGCTTCATGACCTGCTCGGGGCTGGCGGCGGCGGCTGGCGGGCGCTTGTCGGGCGGTTGCGCGTTGCTGGCCGGCGGCGCGGGCGGGCCGGGCTCCAGCGGCGGCAGCGCCCCGTCCCGGAGCAACGCGCGCCCGAACGCGTGCGCGCTCCCTAGAGGCATGTCGCCGGTCATGGCCGAGCGGCCGCCGCCACCTCCGCGCACCTCGCTCGCCGTGGCCGAACCGACCCACGCTCCCTCGCACACACCACTGCACCTCACTGCACTTGCACTGTTAGACGGCGCCACCCTGGGGCACTGCACCACATTTCACATCGACCGGGAGGAGCGAGACCCACGCTTCCACTTATGCGGGCACATTCCGTCTCGATACGATACGGTGGAGCCGTCGCGGATAATACCGTGCGACGCGAACGTGAAACGCAAACAAAGACCCCCTTCCTTGCGGGTCGACCCGACGACAGAACCAGAGAGAAAATAGAAACTGGTCGCTAAAGTCATTGAACCGTTCGTCCGCGCACAGCTCGCGAGTGCGAGTGGGACGGAATATACTGACTGCGTGTTGAGATTGATCACCAGATGGCGTGAAAAGTGTTGCCATGTGAAAGTTATTATGACAGACCCAATTTAAAATTTTTCTGTTTTGTGTATTTTGATATATTTTTATTATGACCACCAATTTAACATCAAAAATATAATGCATTATTAAAATTTTATCAATCGAATACTTCGTAGTCAAAAGTATTTTTATATAACATAGAGTGATTGTTTTATTAAAATCATATAAGTCTTATTTTCTCTTAGACTCTAAAGTACGGTAACATGATTACATATGGCTCTATTTTATTACAATTCGCTAGTAAACCGACTTATCGTAAGTCTGCTATACAACCAACTTGAGAATTAAAAATTATTATATTAGTGTTGCCCTAAAATTTGTTTATTTTACAGCTAGGAAACTTGCTTAAAGTAAAATGTATACCCTACAAAAATATGTTCGTTTGATTACGACAGAATAATCCATTGAGAGAACAGCTTAATAAATTACGACAAAAAAACTATTTAATTTTTTTATTTTCAAAATATGATTGATTGCTTTTTTATTTTATTTAAAAAAAACCAACATTTAAAATATTCCTTAACCATCAAATCATGAATTAAAAGAAAAAGGAGATTATTGTTATTTCTAATTTATTTGTGGTTTTCGACTTTTGGGTCTCACAGCAGATTTTAGTCTATGGATAAATTGAAACGACCGCCATCTATCGAGAAAAGTCAGGCAAAGTGCAGTGCATCTTCCATCCAATCTAGACGTCTTTTTTCACTCCGTTGTTTTCTGTCATTTATACAATCGTAACTATGTGGTAATTATATTTTTATTTCCGTGAAAAACATGTACAGAGACTATTGTGTAACGGACCAATATATGGAAAAGTTAGAAGATTAGATTGTGGTGATAAAAATGTAAGTGAATCCTATCCTCTCGCACAATCGTTAAAGTGATTTCTTTTTTATGTCGTTTTTATTTCTTACGAGCCCGTGCATTTACTTTGTTCGATTGCAAATAGTGGATATAAAGGTAATTAGTTCGATATTTGTGTAGAATATGTGGACAAATTCGATCTTTCGCTAATATCGGCTACCGGAGTGGAACTCGCTTACGGAATATTCTAATATTTCCATTCGAACCGTAATAATATCAATGAATACGTGATAACGTCCTCTACAACAGTGCATATCGTAACAAGTACGTGAACTTTCAAGGTAATGTTATACTAACATGGCATTGTATATTATTGTAATGGATACATAGGTACTTCGTACTTCACTGTCGATACCGTAAAATACCTATATATACGAACTGCATGTTTGGATTATGGCCAATGCAACACCTTATGTGTTATACATAATAGAAATATCTTGCTCATATGTAGGAAACATGTGAGAATTTATAAGACAACATAGTAAGTGTGACTGTAACCTATGTTGTGGTTATTTCATAAGAACTGAGTAGTCAATACATTGATAAAGTGAAGTAAACTTTTTCTCCTTTGTTTATTATTGTCTTGACTGACTCATTTGAGCGGAACATACATAAGTTTATCTTACTATAATACATTATAACTCAAAACAATACAATACAAATAAGTTTTCTTGTTATATACATACTAGAATTATATATAGTTGATATTAATTCATAAATAGACTCACAGACCAATGTCCTGGTATTGTATTCTGGTTGTGAATCGTATGATATTTGTACATTTTACATTGTAACAACCTGTCCTTCTTAAATTATATTATGGATGCTTTATAACTCCTGCAGACTAACCTGTCTTTATTCAATAGGTCTGCCTTAAAATTCCTTCACATTATTATATTCTTACATTAGAATTATTGGGGACGTAATAGTGATTAGTGACGGTTAAAGGGGGGATTAGTGTAGACTGATTGCACTTCCACCGAGGATTACATTTTAGCAATTGAATCTAAATATCCATATAACTATAATAAATCTCATTTTGAGAGGATTCTAGTAATAATAAAGCTTTCTACACTCATAGTCCTACACTAGGAGTATTTTTTGTTGTGGGTGCCATAAACACACAAAGATGATTTCAAACCAAATCAAATAATTTTATTTCTGAAAAAGACAATGAAGTTACAAACAATTACACTGAGAACAGAAAACTAAACTCATTTTCAAAAAATCATCTTGATGAAGATTAAACTCTGAACCCATTATGTGCCATACCAACCCAGGCAAATATCTGCATGGCGGAGTGAGACATACAGGTATGTCTGTCTGGTGCTCACACACCTATGCAGGTTATGCCCTACAATTGGATAATATGATAGGTTGATAAGAATATAGGTTTTTTTTATATATAATGTGGAAGTACAAAACAAGCATGAAACCCACCTGATCGTAAGTGGCTGCTGCTGCCCATGGACATCTGTAATTAACCCTAGGTAAGATCAAAGTCTTACCTAAGATTAGATTTTACACAGATGCGTTACTACCCATGAGGACTGAGATGGAATGCCTCAGAAAAGTATGTCTCCCATACCACACCCTTCAGACCAAAACATAACAGTGCACAACACTGTTGTTATTAGGCAGAAATAGGTGTGGAGGTGATGCTTCCGGAGTCGAACCATATAAATAAAAACTGCATATTTAATTGCACTGTTGCCCTTAACTTTTAGCATTGGCACTTCTATAATAAATCATTGATGAAGTGTAGACATAAATACATGACACAGATTTATAATGTAATTATGTACACTAATTGGCCGACGCATCTTCTTATTCTTTGTTGAATGTTTGTTATTGGCTGTTGTAATATAATAAAAAGAAGTACTGATTTTATGAACTTTTAATGTCTATTATTTTGATTGTATATATTTGATGTGAGCGTCATAGCCACATACATAGACAAATATATAAACACCCACACAGAACAATAATCTAAACTCATCAGATATTTGCCTGGGTGGGTATCAAATCTGGAACTCTACATGTTAGCCCAGTTGTCCATTCTGCCATACAATTTGTTCACTGAAATGTACGCACGAATGTTAATGAAGACTATATCTGAACAATAGGTACAAAATACAAGGAGATAAGTGTTTCAATGTCAACTGATAACAGTGGCATTACCGCATGTAAACAAATTTAGTTTTGTGGAGTAATCACTATTCACAACAATACATTACTTAATGTATTTTCCATTCTCTGTTGTATAGTGGTAAACTTGAGTGTGTCCTGTAATATTATGTAGTACCAACTTAAATAGGCTACATTATGGTAGTCTGTGGCATTCTCTTACATCGTCGTACTATTAATTAAGTAAGAAAAATTTATTTTAACTATCGTTAATTTTGATTAAATCCTACATATTTCTAGTGCATTGTTCAATTATTTTTCAAGTTGAGTAAAACTTAGAATACTATCAAATCAAATATATTCTTCAATATGCTCACCAAGATATTCTATGTTTGTTTACTGCTATAAAAATGCTGGAGTAAATAATGAAAATTATCTAAGTAGGGTACTAAGTTACCAGTTTGAGCACACCATTGAGCAGGCGATTATGATTAGGTGTGGCCATAGTTAGGGCTAGGAACAGTGGCAAACAAGTGTTACATTTGGGTTCATTTGGAAGGTAGCTGTGAACCATTATATGTCTCATTAGTCAATTAGCTGATGTCCTTTACATATAATATAACAATAGTGTAAGAAATATTTTTTTAGATTTGTTAAAGTATAATAAGTTTCTCGACTTCGTCATTGGCAGCATTTTAAGCAACATTCAAATTTTACCTTTTGTTCTAATAAATAATCATAATATCCGATGTGAATTTATAGACACAGAGTACAACTAAATTGAAGTGCCTGTCACTATCATCATGAACATCGATTTTCCTTATCAAATGCATTTATTGGTGCATTTTTAACAAATATTTACAACTATTGTAGGTAATGACAAACATTAAGCTAATTTTTTAAATATTTTAACACCATCAAACATTAATTTACATTTTTAAACTATTTTTATTGAATCACATCACTCAATTTGAAAATTTATTTCCAATCAATACGTACTGTTTGCGCTAATGTGTCAAATTAGCGCATTAGGAAGTATTTATGTTATAATATAATTATTTAATTATATTATATGATTATTTCACAATTTATATTGATTATAATTACAAAATAAGTTAAAAACCTTGTTGGTGTAGACATAGTTTTTCGTTCCAAAATTTTGGTGTCCTCAGTGGAGTTATTCACAAGCGAAGTAGGTACGCAAAATAATAAAAAAAAAAACATTATTAAATAAACAACCTTTGTTTAATTATTATATTCAATCGATTAGTTACCACCGTCATAACTATTTCTAGCGTGTAGTTCTTACGTTCCTGTTGAAGAGTGTGGATGCCGGCGGCCTAACATATAAGGCGACCTTAATTGTTGGGAACTAATTTACGTCAATGGGCGGCAGCGATTCTTAACCATGGACTAAACGCTCGTTTGCATAACTGAATAAAAAATATTTCTACCGATGCTTCGAAAAGTTTTTTTGCCGTTGAGAAGTTTTAGCCTTATGGCAAAAAGTTAATGCTTTTGGATAAATAATTGTATTTTTAAATTGCCAATGAATGGTAGTTTCTGTGGGTCGTATGTAGTTTATAGTCTAGTTATTTTCCATTAAACTGTGATTTATTGGATGCAATACGGACAATTAAAACTCCATGGGTAATAACAAGTTTAATGGTCTACGGTATTCATTAATGTGGATTTTTCGTGCGATAACGAAGTTTCAAATCAATTCCGCCTTGAAACTTCCGAGAAACTTGATTGTAGACAAGTACTTGTGGATATTTTATTGAAACCAGATAAGATACTTAGTAGTTTATTGTATCGGTGTTCTATGTACCTACTCATATTATGTAAGCATGTAAGATGCAATGATATCCTAGTGATTGAAAGTCGGCAACTCAATCGGGGGATCAGAGGTTCCAATCCCAGGTCAGGTATTAGAACTCAATTATCACTTGCTGTAATGACGAAGGAAGAAACCTATACGACTGTCCGTTCTTTAAAAAAATATTCTTATATGTGTTTAAACAAATCTCGCTTAGCAATCGCTGTAGACTGTCTTAAATACGTCTCAAACTGAGAGGAAACCCGCGCCCAGCTGTTGAACAGTAATGGGTTGACAACTATCTCCTCTCTGTTGCCCCCGCGACTGAGAGGTCCCCATAATAGCTTTCCCTACGTTAAAATGTCCATAATAGTTGCTACCCCTACTATGCATTAGTGCTAGGAACGGGTCCCTTCCTACTTTGACTTGAAATTAATTCTTCCTTCCTTGAATTTAATTCCAAAACTGGAGGCTGCAATTCTCTATTGGTACTGAATATTCTTGTTATATGTCATACTTAAGGCCCGCCACAGAGCATTTGCATAAATTTGGTTAAAATATAACATTAAACTATCGTTGCGGTACTGATCTATGCAAGCGAGAACTTTGCCAATTCCCTGTCTAAATAGCAAAGCGAATCCGGTTTATTATACTTCCCAAGAAAGACAGCGATTATCCGTCGAAACAAGTTTATTCACCAGCATCCATTAAACCAGAATAACCGCTAGTGACCAGAAATAGCAACAACGGATAGACATAAACCATATTTTGTATTTTTTTTTGTTACTTGCTAAACTTGTTCACGCTTTGCTGTTGATATCTGATGTTTCCTGTTAGAACTTTGGGCAAGAATATATAATACTCTATATAAAAATATATTTATGTGAAAAGAATCTCAAGTCGATCCATCGAATAATTTTAGAATTCAGTGGATACAAACATGCGGTAGCGGAAATTCTTTGTATAAACCAGAAGATAGACCAGTTTTTGTGAACACAGCTGATGAATAGCATCGATGGGTCAAAAAGCCGTGCATGTCTAGATTTACGTTTTACCCTTCTACCCTAATTACATTCATAAGATTCAACTTATACTCGTCTAGCAGCATAGGCATCAAAGCGTTTTACAATACAATTATAACGGCTAATTTCAAGGCCGTTTCCACTGGGCCCCATTCGTGGAAATGATGGGGAAGTCAGTCCGTACAATTCCTGTGAGCACTCTCTCTCTCTTTCTATTTTGTAAAAAAAAATGATAAATACAAATGACTGGGCAACGAATGTAGGGCTACAGATAATGTAATTGTTGCTGATACCGGAACTCAGTGGCAGGAAGAGCGCAATTAGTGTCGACTGAACGCAGCGAGCCTACGTACGTACCTACTAAATATGGCTCCAAACGTATCAAAACACGTATGGAAAATAACAGTAATGTATAGTGTGATCAATTATCCTTTTTGAGTCTACTGCTGGGCATAGGCCCTCAATGGGGTTTTTGCTACTAGTCACGTGCCTGGCATGCGTGTTAGATACTATACGGTAGTTTTTTTGATATTATTCTGTTAAAGGAAGTAAGAACGTACTGGCATCCTAACTGGAGATTCGAGTCCGAATGCATGAGATACATCCAATGATATTTGTAGTCTATTTTCCTAACAGTAACAACAGTGACAAAAGTAAACAACAAATAGCGTAACAAATATTCTCTCCTTATTTCGCTGTGTAATTATGAGTGGTAATATTTATCATCACTTGGATAATCCGTATATCTGATCTATTAAAACAATTACATTGCTGTGATTTCTTCTTTGATGCAAGTCACAAGTATCATTCTTCCGTAGATATTCCGAAAAGGTTTCATGCCCAAAAGGATTAAAGTTTGATGATTCTGCTGAGCCGTTACACGCTAAGTCTATTGGAATTACTATCTATGTGATTCGTGGGTGTTCAGGTGTGTCCGCGATTCGCCAGAATATCACTCTACGTAATTCATATACATATTCAACATTCAATGCATATATTTCAAAGCTTGACATAACATTCACCCAATAAGTCAAGAATATATTAATTGTTTCAATCTTACTCCCTTCTATTGTCTACGGCTGAACATAGGCCTCGTAATTGATCACTCCCAACTAGTTTTGTGTCCACCGAATACAACAATTTCCCAGTTTCTTCGGGTAATCAGTCCATTGGATCCAACACATGCTGGAGTTCCGATCCATAATCGATTGAATACAATATTTTATGGAAACTTCACAAATGTAGCGTAAATTTACTGTAACTATCGTGATTATATGGAGTTAAATAACAAATCATTTTACTTGTTTTTATTTAAAAATCTATGATGAAAAAATTTAAAGATGACGCGTAATAAGATTCAAAGGTGGTAGAACTCTTTGTGGTTCAACTCCGCAAGCACCACCGCCACACCTATGTCTGCCTAATAACAGCAGTGTTATGCGCTGTTGTGTTCTGGTCTGGTCTGAATATTTTGGCTTTAAATGTGATAGTTATATATTTCTTTACTTTACTTGGATTTTATGTATTTAGATAGATTTGGATGCAGTACTTGCACGGTCTCATGTAGTGTCATAAAATTCCACACTAACCCACTCTGTATCTTCCAAGTATGTACGTCGTAGAAGGCGACTGAGATATTAAATCTAGGAGATAGGTAGAAGCATCCTTTGAAGCAGTATTTATGAAATTTCAGTAACATTCAATCATCCTCTTGGTGAAAAGTGTTACTATCCCACGTCTAATTACCTCTACGTTTGATTACCTTGATGTAAGTATCGAATATATAAGTCTTTCTACATGATTCAAAGCCGAACAAAAATTATATTGTGATCGTGGCTCATTTGCAGGACTATAATTACCTACCAACCTTATTTACCAACACGCTCAGATAAGTGTGGTAATTTCAACACAATCCGTCGTTTTAAGGAATGTTGAGAGTCTACTCATGGATCTAGTTTTACAGGTGGTAGAACTCTTTGTGGTACGACTCCGGAATCACAACCGACATAGCTATTTCTACCTAATTACAGCAGTGGTATGCATTGCTGTGTTATGTGAAGGGTGTGGTAAGAGAGATATCTGAGGCGTTCCACCTTGTTCCTCAGGGATAGATGTCTACTGATGGCAGTGGCTACTTACCATCAGGTACTACAGATTGAGTGCTCGTTTGCTACTTCCATATTATAAAAAATGACTTGTTGATAGATAACTTTGCATGCAATTGTTAACTATTCATATATTTCACAGCTGATTCACTTAAGGTAAGCAAATTTATCAGCATATCTATGGAATTTAAGTACATGTTATTCATAAATGTTATTCCATTCGTAAATAATTAATTGTTATAATGTGCAACTCCATTTATTGAACTCAACAAATCCTTCTTTTTTATTATATAAGTGGTTTGTTTGACCTTCTAGCAAAAAATGTCAAGAGTATATGTGATTTGTGTATATGTAGCTAATTTCCGAGACCTTTTTACGAATTCGGACACGAGTATGAGATTTGGCAGTTAAATTACATGTAAAGTAGCAGCGACAAAAGATATGGTGACGACCCGCGTGGCGGAGCGGTCACCATACTGTCTGACACGCAATGGGTCCCGGGTTCGATACCCGGCCAGACAGAAATCTGAATGATGAGTTTAGATTTCTGTTCTGGGTCTGGTTGTTTGTGTATTCGTCTTTGTGTGTCCATTGCAATTACTTTAAAGCCGACTACACAGACATAAAAAAATCTCTGGATCAAGTAGATTGGTTGACAATACTAAGTGATTGTTCTGGAGTTGATGATATGGTGGCAAAATTTTATTCCATAATACATTCGACAATAGAAAAATTCATTCCTTCTAATAAGCCACGTAGTGCAAAATACCCACATTGGTACAGCAAGGCCCTAGTAAAACTACTAAAAGAAAGGTATAAAATATATAATATATATAAAAATCCAATGGATAAGATTAGTCTAGAAATCTTAACAAAAAGAGCCGCTAAGAGACAGCAGCAATGTTACTATGAGTACATAAACAGAGTAGAAAATTG
>MOOZ01000684.1:271233-283840 GCA_002930495.1 Cecropterus lyciades | reverse complement strand
AAATTTATCAGCATATCTATGGAATTTAAGTACATGTTATTCATAAATGTTATTCCATTCGTAAATAATTAATTGTTATAATGTGCAACTCCATTTATTGAACTTAACAAATCCTTCTTTTTTATTATATAAGTGGTTTGTTTGACCTTCTAGCAAAAAAAGTCAAGAGTATATGTGATTTGTGTATATGTAGCTAATTTCCGAGACCTTTTTACGAATTCGGACACGAAAGAGTATGAGATTTGGCAGTTAAATTTCGTGTAAAGTTGCAGCGACAAAAGATATGCTGACGACCCGCGTGGCGGAGCGGTCACCATACTGTCTGACATGCAATGGGTCCCGGGTTCGATACCCGGCCAGACAGAAATCTGAATGATGAGTTTAGATTTCTGTTCTGGGTCTAGTTGTTTGTGTATTCGTCTTTGTGTGTCCATTGCACCCACGACACAGGAGAATATCCTAGTGTGGGGTTATGAGTGTAGAAAGCGTGTTTTTTCTATAATATTTAAGTATGAAAAGTGTTACAAATAGAATATTCTTAACAAAATAAAACATTCATTGTTTACAATACTAACAATATGTGTTTAACATAATGCCAGATATTTATGTCAAAGACGCGTTATTGTTTTAAATGCTGAATTAAACCTAATTTTCCCTTTATTAGGAGCTTTTCAATGAACTCCAAAAGTTTTCGATTTGTGTATCTCTTAAAAAATTAAATCATTCAAACATTCATATAAACCTGCATTTTATTTCCCGACGAAGACGGGGATAGGAGATATAAGGATAAAACTTTCACAGTCCATTACAAAATAAGCTTCCATTTGTATTAATGTTAGAGAGGCGCCGTTTTGAGTGTTTCAAGAACGGAATGGCTTCCTAAGTTGTCAGAAAATAAATTAATGATATATCGGTTACTCAACTTATTTTTACCCGATTGCGTCAGAGGGAGAGTGATGGCTTTTAAGCGTATGTTACATACATACAATATGTATGATTGTGTTATATGGCATATCATTAAAATCGTTTCAGTTTGAAGACTGATATAAGCTGTTTATTTATTATCATGACAGTATGGGAATCAAATGAAAACTGCATTATATTAATTTTATATAACTTTTTGACGAGAAGTTTTAAATGAAATATAGTGTGATTATAAAATCAAAAAAGTCATTTATAAGCAGCCGGGTATTTTGTTTTAATATTTTTAACAATGTTTTAAACGAAGGATTTCACGAGTCTTGAGTCATAAGATAAATGTATTTATGTATATGAATCAAATTGAGTTTATTTTCCCAGTCACTACAATACACCTACACGTAACTGCTTACTGACATTTTGTTGCTGCTGTATAGTCCGTAAGGACTTGTCCAAGCGGATGAATTTGTGGGCAAATCTAGATACGGAGCGTACCGTGGCAGACAAAATCTTTCTATATTAACATTTTGAACATGTACAATACAATGCGATACAAGTAGGTGATAGAACTCTTTGTAGTTCAACTCCGGTAACACCACCGCCACACCCATTTTTGCCGTATAACAGCAGTCTTATGCGCTGTTGTGTTCTGGTCTGAAGGGTATGGTAAGGGAAACTTACTCCGTCCGAGGCATTTCAACTTAGTCCTCAGTGGTAGCAACGCATTTGTGACTAATCTCAAGTGAGAACTTGATCTTGTCTGGGGTTGATTACAGATGTCCTGGGAGGCAGTGGCCTCTTATCATCAAGTTGACTGCATGCTCGTTTGTTACTTCCATATTATAAAACTATTTTGTCTGCCACAATACGCGTCTGCTACATGTAATGTCTATAGATAGAAAGTGGCTTTATCTGTACAGACGAACATTATGAGACGTTAGTACACAGCCTGCGGATATTGGAAAGCCTTTATTATCAAGTTAGTTATGGGCACTCGATTGTCCAGGTGTTCCGAACGGCCAAAATGTGTTTTCTCTAGACAAGAAAGATATAAGATCCTTAAATAAATATAGTTAGGCTTAGGAAATATGCACATTATATCAATATTAAATGACTAAACTACTATTGAAATTGCACCTAAATCATTCACGAATGTATTAAAATTAAGATTTGCCATTGTATTATAGCCGTCAAAAACAACGTAAAAATAGGACAATAATACTAATTTATTGGTTTACTTCGAGTTCGACATCAGATATTTTTTACAATATTATTGACGAGGAGTAAGGACCTAATAATATTGGCCTTATTATATGGCAAGCTCGGCTAACCAATCAGCGTGCAGTTCTCAGCCCTCTCAAATCACAATGAATTTATTCGTATGAAAAATGAAAACCTAGAATAGCACTACTACTTCTCGTGGAACAGTAAATAGTGGTGTCTAGTGGAATTAATCTAGAATATAGCAGTACCTATGCAAAAGTATTCATCTGTACTTTGTCAGCGGTTACCAACCCATCAGCTTTTAGCTGGAAGTTTCCACTAATGGGGGTTTTCGCCCCTGCCCAATAATTATAGTCTGGCATGCGTACTGGTGACCGCATCGGGTATGGATGTTACATAGGAAAACGCTACTTCTTATCTCCTGGATCTTGTCTCTTAATCTCTTCCTACGATATCCACGGGATGAGGAGTGATATTCAAGACCGACACTATACTACTGATATTAATATACAGAAAAAAGTTTGCGTGGGCAATTCACACACGCTAGAATAATAATAGTAGATAATAGGCAGAGAATATACTAATGTAATGTATTATATTTCATATCTCATATCATTCTCTCACCGGTTTAATCCTATACGCCACATTATGTTTGTTTCAATGTCGTGACGAATTTTCGTTAAATGAGTTTCAAATCAAAAGGATTTTAAAGAAGTTCCACTTCAAAAAATTTATGACGCTATTTCTGTCACAGTTAGTACAGATCTAGGATGGGCGTATTTGTCGAGGCTTATCTATCACTACGGTGATAGATAAGCCTTACGGATAATATAAAGTAGAGCCTACATTATCGACTTATTTATGGACCAGTGAACCTCCAGGTGTGGCGTTAAGCAACAAGATACGATTAAATACAAACTGTTTGCGCAAATTTCATTGTTACTTGAATAAACCATACTGTAAAATCTACATTGTATATATATAATCTACATAAATACTAAATTGTTAGTAAGCTTTTGATTCTAAGTGTGTTACGTGTTGAGGAAAAGATTTGTCGAGCGTAAAGTAGACTGTATTTATTATCTAAGGTCCTATACATACAATAACATTATTAAGTTTACGTGTGGTTGTATAACGATTAAATATTTGTTAATAAATAGGTAAGAAGATAATTTCCTACCTATTTATTTATAGCATTAATACACGAAATGAAATATCGGCTAAAAGAGTTTACATAAATTATCTTTAAACCCATGTTTAGTTTTGTTAAAAAAATATTATAGCCTGCACTGAAGTCAAGTGGACATTCCAATTGAGGTCGTGGAAGTTCTCGCTTTTCGGAAGTCTATTGTTCCATGTGCAAAAGTGGACTCTGTTGAATGTAAACCGAAAGCAAAGAATTAAAATCAATTTTCCTTTATAATATTAGGATGTTCTGGATCTGTCAATTCTATTCGACACACACACATGCACAGCCACCCCCATACGTATCCCGACTAGAAAACAAAAATTATAACAAATTATATACCTACGGATCCCTTCGAACTACTTATCACCATACCGTGCGTCGCCTACTGGATCTCTACATGGATTGCAACCAATATAAATCACAGACGTAGAATCCAAATCGGGCTGTACACAATAGACGAATCCGCCCGCATCGGACGCATATTAAAGCTGTCACCGAGACGCCGATACAGTGCGCAGGCGCAGTGGGGCGCAAAAGATCGATCTAATTCGCGTGCTTGGTTTTATTGTTTTGAATCGGCTGCCAAATCAAACATACGCAAAATGTGGTGACGGTAATTGTTATGTAGTATATTTATAAATATACTGTAACAACTAATTGTTAAAATATTGAAACAGAAAACCTGACCGCTTAAAACTATTTTTTGTTCATAATGTATAATTTAATTTAACGCTGTATATGAGTTTTCGTGACATTAGTAAAAATATATTACTTGGATGCTTATATTGTTATGATAATTAAAAAGTCTTCGCTCCCCCCCTCCTTTCTCCCCTATTTACAGGCGCCATTTTTAAGAACGATATAACTTATGTCACTCTCTAAACTGAGACGATTCTAATGTTATGTCGTACGCCACAATTCGTCAAGCGGTTTGGGCTGTCGCTCGTGTCAAAGAAATGGACATACATACAAACAATACCCTCTTTCTGATTTGTAAAGGCGTGTTTACGTCGCGTCTATCAATCTTAGTTGAGAATTTCAGATTATAATACTGCCGAGCTCATATACTGCTGCTGCTTTATAATACTGATAATTTACAGCCGAGGAATCACATTCATGTTATATTTTTCGTCTGTTTGTTTATCTGTCTGCACGGTCCACATTTTTCTTTAAAAGGGATGAAAGTATATGTTCTAACAGACGGTAACGTCTCACCCCGAAAATATAAGATTGTTATCTAAAGGCTCATATTCTAATGCTTCCACATTTGGGCCTGCACTGTCTCGGAGTGTTATTGTTGTCGAAATAAAAAATTATATATTTTTTATTTGGACAACAACAACACATCGAATATTATAAAGACAATTATTACAAAAGTTTTTCTAAACCTATGTTTCGAAACCATGGCTTTAAACTTGAACTCTTTAATTAACACGGACTTATGACTTCTTAACATAGACTCGTTATACGGACCACATAATGTATAAATTTTTCGTCCACTACTATAACACGAAATTGTTTTATGTACCGTACCGTCAATAAATTTCGAAGTCGAAGGGCGTGTATGCATCGAATTGTTATTAATGACGGGGACGAAGTATAACTCATAGTGACTAAGAAATACTACGATATACTCGTATGTAGGCAAAGTCAACAATCCGATACGCGTAGTAATCATAGTAAGTATTACTCATACAGCTACAGGAAGCGAAGAGTTATAAACATAGCTCCATTTAGAATTATTAGTATTGATTTCCACGTTACCACGTGTTAGCTTGTTATATTATTGTTGAGAAATAGTTTATCTTAACCTTGTCGGTCTTGAATAACACTACTCCCTCTTCCTGTGACTTTCGTACGAGGCGACTTAGAAACAAAATTCAGGAGATGGCAGACACAGGAAGACGCTGCTAGTATTCTTGTATAACAACACCCACTGCGGTCACCAACGAGCATGACAGATGCAATGACTATTTCGCTAAAACCCTCATTATGGATGGACCAGTTTATCATACATGTGTATTTCTGTGATTTTATCGTACCTGCTCTTTTTTTTTAGTTTAGTCTGTATTTTGAAGGTTTGCTCTTGATGTGAGCTCTTTGTGGTTCGACTCCTGAAGCACTACCGCCACACCTATTTTTGCCTTATAACAGCAGTGTTGTGTTCTGGTCTGAAGGGTGTGGTAAGGGAGACATTCGTTTTCGAGGCATTCCATCTTAGTCCTCAGGGGTAGCAACGCATCTGTGGCTAATCTTAGGTGAGACTTTGACCTAGGGTTGATTACAAATGTCCATGGGCGGCAGTAGCCACTTGCCATCAGGTGGGCTGCATGCTCGTTTGCTACTTCCGTGCTATAAAGAAAAAATAATGTTTTTCGGAAAATACAGTAAAATGAGGACTTTGTAGAGTCATAACAAAAGCTACTCTTAATTCACGGAGAATTAATGAAGAAACAAAGTTACGAAAATTAATACATCAGAAAAATCTTGTTTAAGATTGTATTTCTCTAAAAATTCTCGAAGAAATAGGCAATTTCTGCTTATCGAATGGAGAATAATAACACAATAGTAGCACAAATAACGTAATAACAGACACTTTCAGAATATTATTCCTGATTTCTATGTTCGAGGCTTATCTTGGTGAGTGTAGAGGCGCATAAAACTAAAGGTCTATGTACACGTAGTATTGTCTATGTACACGTTGTATTCTTTTAATATTGCAGATGTCGTGTGACTTGCGACTAAGTTCTTTGATTAAATTTGTATCTTTGTTAATACGGTAATTAAATTGAAAGAATTTCGCAGATGCTTCTATACAAAATTGCAAATCAGCGAAATTTTATTAGAAATAAGTAAAAATACTAAATTATTTTATAAACATAGTTTCCACAAGTCGGCGATAAAGCCAGGGCCGTTCGAGATAGGCAGGGTCGGAGTCCGAAAAAAACAAAGTATGAGTCATCGGAAATTGAAAATAATCGCAAAGGCACTCAGAGCGCATCGGAAAATACGAAACGAGTGAGCAAATGGTAACTGTCAAAAGTTTCATGTGTGAGTTATTTTGATAATTCCCACAGACTACTATACAATACTAATTTAAATCGATGATAAGTCCATAATAATATTTTTATTTATTGTTGTTTTATTATGAATCTATATTGTATTATGATGCGTGTGTATGCTGCATTTATTTACATGTAGTGCAAAGATCAGAGATTAGATTAGACCATATCTCAACTTGTTACATTTTGGCCCACCATATTCATTCTCCTTTCATTTTACGCGTGTTTGTGCAAAGAAAGCACATCGTGTGTATTAACCCTAATAACGTCTGTGATTCAGTTGTAGGGAGTCTGCGTTGGTAACGAGATAGTGAGATTGTCCCACGATGTTATGTTTTAACTTTCTATATTTTGTTCCAAAGATTTTATGTACTATAGTTACAATGATCCACCGGTTGAGCAGTGATAGTCCAATGATTTTAACTCGGCCTTTCAATCGAGGGTCCTTGGACCAGTTTGAATCCCTGGCCAAAAATATATTATCAGTGATTTACCGTGAAGGAAAACATCGTGAAGAAACCTACATACCTGAGAGTTCTGTAAAAAATAAAAAGATTTCTCAAAAGCTACCAACCACTTAATCACCAATAAATCGCACTTGACCAGCGCAATGTATTATGGCCTTAAACTCTCCTTCTGAGAGGAGACCCGTGCTGAGCAGTGGGACAATGAGTTGACGAAGCGGTCCATCCGATGATCGAACAGCCCATAAACAGTAAGCGACCTAAGTAGGTCACGACGTCTTTAATGGCACAGAAAAAATACTTGAAATTAATGCTCAGTAAATGACGACCCGCGTTTCTAAGTCGTCATCATAGCGGTTTGTTACGAAGAATAGTGCCACTAAGAGGGTATTGGGTTTGAGTCAAAACGTCTTAATGATGAATTTAAATTTCTTTTTTTTATGTGTATTCGTTTGTATGGGGGTTATGAGTGTACAAACGTATTTTATTTATTTATGTAACATTGAAGTAGCAAACGAGTATGCAGTCCACATGTGCTATGTACTGCTGTACATAGCACTCCCGCTTATTAGACAGATATAGATGTGGCATTGGTGCTTCCGGAGTCGAACCACAAAGAGTTTTACACAAACCACCACCACCTTTATACAAACTTTATAGTACAGTAAAATATAAGAATATCAATTCATATGTCCACGATAATCTAGTTATATATCATCTTTCTCTCTAAGCCGACGTTCCTAAGCTCTCGGAATCCGGGTGGCCTAAAGGACAAATTAAAGTTGGTTCGCATAAGGTCATAGTCATTGCGTCTCGTAGCTGAATCACTGTTTCAATATGAACATTAAATCTGTTTTGTATCTTAGAATACATTTTCATAGTTTCTTATTTCCATTCTTTGTTATATACCTGAAACTCTTAATAACCGTGCCATTAAGAAATATTTGTTATTTTGTTCTTGCTTGAACTAGTAACAGGTATTTTGGTGTTAGTTAGCAATTTTGTTTTACTTCTTTTAATGTTGAATCACTCGTTGTTTTCCCACGAGTATCATATTTCGATCCCGAGTTTTGGATACTAAGGTCACTTTTAATATCAACAAGGTACAGAAGATAAGATCAAGATTAATCCCTAATCATTGTAGGATACACGCAAAAAATATAAGTAAAAAATATTTTTTTAAAGTCGATTTTTTTGACCTTTAGGACTCCGCATCCCACGATGTTCACGGTCCTTATTTGCTTGCCCACTTCGTGGAATTTAGACTTTGAGAGACAACAAAGAAATTTTTTGCTCTGAAATTCCCAGCACATTTGAAGATCCGACATCTGAAGGTCGAATCTCGAGTGTTTGGTCAGTACATTAAAACAAAGGAGATTTTTGTTAGATTTTTAATAATGTTTTCTGGAAAGATAAAAGAAAGACAAGAATAATCTTTCGTTTACAAGAGCTCATTAATATTTTAGTGCTATGACCGTATGAAAAATTATGAAATTAGAATTTGCACTCAGCTTGTAAAAGAAAGTAATGCGTTGTCATAAAGCATAATACGCTTGGTAGCCAGTAAAAGAGGAAGTTTTATTAAATTGTTTCATTACCGTGCTTAATCAGTTTAAGGCCTCAGTAATAATCTTTAAATTCCTTAAGTAGTTATTATCTGGTATAGCCAACAGCTTAAGAATTAAGTTTGTTTCGAGAACAAACACGATGTATTGTATGTAAGTTTGTATAATATGGTAGCTAAGATGATTCAGACATACCTGGCAGTTTAAAGGTAGGTGCATCCTTTCGGAGAACCCTTTGATATTCGTCATAACCGGACTAGCTGCTAAATTATAAATAAATTGTAGCAACAATGTACTGTTGCTATTTTCTCATTTGAGAGATGTGACAAAGCTGCGACATATTTTGCGTCCAACCTTAGTCGTCCGCAATAATAGCGCATCTGTGGTATACTTTAGGTACAACCCCCTTATCATTAACTTTGTTGTACAACATAAGTCGGGTGCAGGTTCGTTTTCAACTTACAATATATAAAAAAAAATATCAAGTGGGAAACGACCTGGAGCACACAGCGTTCCGTACCTGTCAATTAGTTTTTTTTTATTGAACTAAATTATTACATTTTTTTTTATTTTTACTTACGATTTTTACTAACATACAAATGTGCTAAAAGACATTGATTCTTGCCAAATTTTATGATTCTAATTCAACTGAAAGTCCCATATAGATTTCGATCTCCTTGTCAATCATAAAGTATGCGACTTAGATGGTCATTTTTTGATCGCGTAGCCTTACAAGTTTAAGTTTTTTCCCAATTGTAACGGCCAATAAACACGAGTATTTGATATGAATTTCAACTTGATACCTCTACAAGTTCTTGAGAAAAAGGGTCTTGTTAGACGGATAGACAACAAAGTAATCATATAAGATCCTTTTTTTCTTTTTAAAAGCACAAAAATCTAAAATGCTTTAGTCTTATAACTCTCCGTCGAGGGTTAAAAACGATAATATCACACGTTACGTCTAGTCATCGTCTCTGTTGCGTTGTCACTGCAAAAATATGTCGTGTGTAAGATCCTTAAAACATAGTTTGAATGTAAACCGTATTGATTACAAACGCTAGGATAAAAAAGTATATTGACGTCATAAAGCCATGGGTGCTCGCATCCAATTGGGTTATTTAACTCGTTAAACTTCTTATCCTTTTAGAACACTGCAACTACATAAAGCGTGTCCCACTGTTGAAAAATATATTTAATCGCTATACTCTTCGTTCTTATTAAAGTATGTTACTTAGTAGCTTTAATGTCTTCAAATAGATTTATGTAGGACTTAAATCTTAGTCAGAATAATATATTTTTTTAAAATATTGAACTCTCCAAGACGAACTTCCGTCATAGGCGCCACAGATGTTAATAAAAATGTATAGTGAGATAATACATAGATAAGACATATGACATATCACGCATATCATAGGTGTGAATAAAAAAAACGAAGGAATAAAAAAAAGCTTGTAAAAAATAATGATTACAAGTGTCAACGTAGTTACAGCACCCTGTACAAGTTGTGTTCGTGCAGTATAAAGTACAGTTTTAATTGAGCGAGTGCAGGAAATGAGAGGTGAAGGGGCAATGACTCACTTGCAGACGTATCTCGGGTCAATACAACCGCCCGGCAGCGATTCGGAGCCAAAGTTCAATCAATCATGGCAATTTAAAGGATTATCGTCTTGAGAATGGTGCCTTTGGACTGTTAGGCTGTTGTCGTGACTGTTGTCGTGAGTGCAAATCTTGGCAAAATGTGTCTATGCATGCCTTTTCTGTAAGTGTAAAATGAAGTTTGTTGAAATATGCGAAGTTTGTTACTAATGAAAAGATTTATGGGTGAGATAAAGAGTAACGCATCCGCATTGGCGTATCCAGCCGTTTAAACAGAAGGGAGGGGGCAGTTGATATGTGGAGTATTTGTTTTTACACTATTAAGGGTATAGCTGCCCCTTTTTAACAGACTTATAAATAGTACAGGTTATATCGATACCAAATGGCCAAAAATGTAAGACATTTCGAATCTTTTGGTTCAGATGCCTCCCTTTGCAACGCGCAGGTCCGTATGGAATTAAAAAGATGTACCTCTTTAAATACCTCTTTGAACGCAACAAGTTGAAACTACTGACCTAAATTTACATAAGCTAGGTAATTTTCATAATGACTTTTTTTCTTTGAAAGGCATTCGGTTAATTTCATCTCAATTGTATAATAGGTCATTTAAAAGCATCGCATTTAAATCGAATTTAGCCATCATACCGACTTCAAAAAAGGATCAGGTTCTCAATTCGACTGTATTTTTTTTTTCTTTTTTTTTATGCTTGAACCTTCGACTTATACTTTCGACTGGGTGAACCGATTTTGACAACTTTTTTTAAATTGAAAGCTGGTACTTCCCGTGGGGTCCCATTTTAATTTGGTTCAATTCTGACAAAGGCATCAATGAGTAAACCATAAGTCTTAAATTTGCATATAGTGTGTGCGCGACCAATAGACGAATAACACCGCTTCTACCGATCCGATTCTCGTGAGACTTGAAATGAACATTGGGTATCTAGGATGAAATGATATAATGAGTAGTGTGACTTTCTACTCCTCGATTAATAAAAAATGTAGAATGATGTAAGGGTAATGCTAGCCAAAACCAAAGAAGTTAGCCATTTGGTGCTTACAAATATATAATAAAATTACTGAGCCGAGACATACTATGAAAAGTTTGACCTTCAACTCTTCAACCCTGATGACGCAGGGGTGGTTCGAACCTAGACCATAGAAGTAGGCCATTTGGTGTTTACGTATATGCAGTAAGATAATTATGCAGAGGTATAAGATGAAAATGTTGACTGCTCAAACCTAATGATATTTTGAATGTAGACCGTAGAAGTTAGACATTTAGTGCTTACGTGTATGCAGTAAGACTACTCTGCCGAGATATAAGATGAAAATACTAAATAACCTACTAACTATAGGTAATACTGTAAGCCTAATTTATGGTTTAGGATTAGATTGAGCTGTAGTGATTTACATTAGATGGTTTATGTTAGGTTGGAACATAAAAGAAAACGTAAAACTAAGCGAGCAGGGTGCGGCATCGCCCTGCGAGCGGGTGCACCCAGTTCATATTATATAAATACAATTATAAGTTTATCATCACTAAAAAGCGTGAAAAAAAATTAACAAAAAAATAGAAACCGACTTTTATGGCACAAAAAGCAAAAAAAAAATTAATATATGTTGGTTTCTTTCATACACAGTACATAGTTCAGTAGTCGGCGCTCATATTTTATACTTGTAGAAACATATATGCTATATACTCTTTTATACTTGTTTAAACATATATGCCCCGTTGTAATGTAACAAAATATATTGAAATAAATAAAATTGTTTTATCTATTAGAAACGTCAACTGAACAGATTTTTACTAAAATTATAAATATGTATATGTAAACTATACTTCTGCCAATTAAATGTTTGTCTGTCCGTCTGTTTTTCTGGCTAAATATCAATGCGGGTGGCCCTTATTTGATGGAATTTTCACTGACAGGTAGTTTAAGTATTGAGACGTAATTTAGGCCTACGTCTATTTTGTAACCTAATTCGCACGTGAACTCAGCCGCCCAATGTGAGTGGCTATTAGTCCTCTTTGAAAATTCTATTAAGTATATAAAATTTCTTTAATAAGTAACTACGTCTACGCAGGTGAAACCGCGGGGTACAGCTAGTAGTGCCCAAAATGAAAGATCGTGGCATCTTTCATGCATAGTTGCAATCGTAATTAGAACTACAGTTGCCTAAGAAACAAATTGCGTCCGTGCCTAAACTTCGTAATTGTCTAGGTATTATTTGGTAACAACTTGAAACGTCCAAACAAAAATATATTTATAGTGCATGAAATATTGTCGCCGTTCCAGTAGTATTACAGGTAAATTGTCGGCGTTATCTCAGTTGCGATCCTGAAAAACATGTTTACCGTTAACCTATTAGGTATCTATGACGTGGTATAAGTGACTATTTTCCTACTTCGTGGAAGCAACGGTAACGCTTGAGTACAATAGATACCAGGGATGTTATCATTATGAAATTTCGGATCTGGATATGGATATAGGAATTCTATTATACTGGTTTCGGATATGGTTACAGATATGTAATTATTAGGTCTTTACCTATAAAATTGCCGTCCTGTCGTACTGGCCATTTCAAATC
>MOOZ01000684.1:239130-252094 GCA_002930495.1 Cecropterus lyciades | reverse complement strand
CTCCCATAATAACGACCGACGGTCACAGAGCCGTGGGTACCAATGTTCCACAGGTTCTGACACGAATACAGATTCATCCCCCCTCAGGGACCGCGCCGCTATCGGTTTTTGTTTCGTAGTTATTCCACTTGTTTCTAATGACCCGTGTTTCTATTGACCCCAGTCTCCCCTACTATGCGCATTTCCTTGCATTGAAATCAAATGACGTTAGTTTTCTTCCATCCGCATTGGGAGAGCCTGTCGCAGTACTGCCAAGGCCCTTTCTGCTGTACGTAAGACCCATGACCAGATGTGGGACATAAAAAGGTCATATACCCTACTGCAAATTTCACGTTACCTTCGATATTTGTAAAACATTGGCTGTAATCTTGTATCCCATAAAAAAAACATTAATGTAAAAAGCCAAGTTAATTGCTATGTACTTAGCCTACAAAATAATTGATATTTACATAGCTATCAAGTTCGGTATATTATTCTGAAATGTGATTAAAAAATTAGTAATTTAAATATATTTTAAATTTGAAAAAGATTATTTCCTTTGTATGCACATTCTTACCCAGCTGGAAATCTAAATTTCAAGTTTCTAGACCATCTGTAAGTGGGCTAGAATTTTGATATATATGTCACTCAGCCAGCGATAAAAAATGCTGATTTTTGTACCTAAATATTTCAACAACTGTTTAGGCTACATTTATGAAATTTGAGAAGCTAAGCATCCTCAGAGGAATTAATAAATATTCCAAGTTTTATGTATCTAGCATAAGTAGATTTTGAGGTATAAAGGAGTCAAAAGTGGTTCCTGTAAATTATTCCTGTAAATAACACATGCGTTGCTATGTTGCCAGAGAACTTGGCAACATGTTGCGGCGTGTTTTGATAGTTGACGTTCTTACTTCAGGATATCCATTATACTGATACGATGTATAATATTGGTATTGGTGTTAAGTAAAGTTGTTCCCATTTATTAATTATAATTAGGGCGAATTACGCTTATCAGGTAGACAAATTAGTTTATAGATTGTAACCTGATAGTTGAACGCTACGATAATCTGGTTATAATTAATTAGTAACAACAACTTGGACAGGGTAGAATAACCGGTTAACTCTTAATTATTTATACACTTTTCTTATTCATCCTTCAATCTGAATGTTATAGAGTAGATATATAATATAATAATATTATGTATTAATTAATTACGTATAAGTTGATTATATTATTTATCTTTAGCGCCAATTAAAATTAAGCCCTTTAACACAGTCGAGAAGAAAAATGTCCAAAGAAAAGGGCATTTTTTGTTCTTTTTGTAGATAAAATTCGGAGTTATTTTAATCCGGACATAGGGTGAAAATTTTAGCGACAAACTGACCAAGTTTTTACCGCCCGTCGCTGTTGGACCCTTAACTATACTATAACTACGTCCATGGTCACCGCTAATCCAACATTTTGGCAACAGTATGGCTCCAATTGTTTTAATCACCTCAAACAAGTACCTACGCTCATGTCCCCTCAACTGAGA
This sequence comes from Cecropterus lyciades, assembly GCA_002930495.1. Lineage (NCBI taxonomy): Eukaryota > Metazoa > Arthropoda > Insecta > Lepidoptera > Hesperiidae > Cecropterus > Cecropterus lyciades. Next base: position 250,577 of record MOOZ01000684.1, on the reverse strand, counting down.
GAGCTCTGGAACATATTTCATCACACTGCTCCAATTGATTGTGTTTAAGACAGGTATAAACTACCATTTCGCTTTTGACCAGCGAGTGGACTACGGCCTGAAACTATCTCAATCTGAGGGAAGACCCGTGCCCAACTGTGGGACAATAATGGCTTGACGAGGAAAAAAAGAAATAAGAGTGACTAAGTCGGGTGCTCTCAACTCCATAAGGCCTTCGACAAGTAACGAATGTGAAATGTTAGTGCCTTTAAATCTGACGGTAATGCCTAATGCGGATTAGCCAGCTCTTACCGTCTGCGACTTGCAGGCTTTCATTTTTTGGAGTTACTAACTGAAGTATTTACTCTCGGCATTTTTTTGTGGATCTCGAACAAATGTACTTTGGAGTTTGTCGACTCATTTCTGTGCGTCATACAACGAATATAATTTTGTAAGACAGATATATTTACAGGAAGCATTCCAATTTAATACCTAGTCGATGATAGTAGTTAATACATAGAAAACCTAGATGGCTGAGTATTCTTAAAAAAATCTCAAAAATGTGTGAAATCTACCAACTAGCGCTTGGCCAGCGCGGTTGACTATGTTCTAAATCCCTCTCATACCAAAAGGAGGTCCATGTCCAGCAATAGTACAGTAATGTGTTCACGACGAATCATTTTTTAAGTCTATGAACTCACCTTTATCTATCTAAACTACAGACATGTCATTTATGTTACGTGATAATAAAAACATAATAAAGCTAAACATGATATTCCTTTGTTCGCAGATACAAACCTCGGAGTGATGGAGAAATCGTCGACCACCGCTGACATATTTTTATCAAGCTTATTATGAATACAAACCCATCCCATCCGGTGAAGCAATAACTCGAGTGAAGCTAGTTCCTAACCAATAGTTGTTATGTCTGTGATCGAGCGGTTTGAATTGTGATAAACGTATTGTGATAATTCCATGTAAGGTTTCGTTCCGTGTTTCGGTGATTGGTAACACTGGTGCAGGCAATGGATACGTTGCACGTGGCCCACGGGCACAGTAAAGGATCCAGTCGGAGTCAGTCGCCGTCGACGGCGGACCTGGCGCGGGACCCCGCGGTGGTGACGGACGATGCCGTCATCAGGTCCAGGGTTCAATCGCCGTCGACCGTGCACCATGTTGTTAGTGTAAGTACATACAATGATTTTGTATTAAGAAACGAAGAAATGATAAAGAAGGCTTTCTTACTTTCAACCCGATTTTTATTTATTTTTATACAGGGTCATACAAGTCACGGTGACGCACGTGTCAAGGGGTTCGATTCCCGTCTAGACAGACATGTCGTTTATGAAATTGTTTTTTTTTTCTTTTTTTATGAATGGAATTTTATGCATTCCTAGGGGAGTAGGTGTTAGGCTTCTAGGAATCCAAGTTTGAAGCGATAACAGTGAAAAGCGATAGCTATTTCATTAAATTAAATTTATGGTTGCATTTTGATATTACCTTTTATTAACTAAGGTGGTAAACATTGTTACTCCCCCCATGGTCTATAATTAGTTTTTCGAATATAGGTACGTTTGGAATTATGTTACAATTAAATACTTCCTATCGAATAGTCGATTTTCGTTTCTATCTTCATAAATATTTTTCAGTTGATACTGGGTAAAACGTATCACAAAACGTATCCTAAACCACCCTCTCAATGTATAAAATAAAAAAGATTGATATATTGAACGCCGAATACTGTCAGTAGGTATAAATAAAACTCGATCACGGTTACTCCGATCGTAAAATCACCTACTCTTTGAACTCAAAGCATCTACTTACTACATTAGCCTCGATGACTAAGAAACAAACAAAAAGTCTACGATAATATAAAAGTCAAAGCTATCTGAATAGGTTAGAGTATGTTTAACAAAATGCACCAAAAACTTAATGAAAATGGTGATGACATGCAATTTTGAGTCACTCATGTTCGTGCTGATTTCTCGGTCGAGTTCCAGAAGTGAAAGCATCACGCTACGTTGAGTGTTTTTTCTATTTTATGACCAAATTCGAAATGAAGCAAAACGTTTTCACGTGCATGGCGTGATTACCATTTTAAGTTATTTAAAATGTAGGGAAAATGTCGCTATTTTTGTACCCACTGCAGTCATTTATTTTTATTCGACAGCGTCAGAAGGAAGGTAATGCTTTTCGAGCGTATATATGTATGTATGTGACGTATTGCGGGACGCGCTGCAGCCCAAACAGCTTGACGGATTGTTAAATGTAACGTATCATTGGAATCGTCTTAGTTGTTATTGTTATTTAAACCTCATCAATCAATATAACAGAAGCATATGTGTATCTCTTTCATTTAATTGCAACGTAGATTCATTTAAATTCAAGATTATGAAGAGAGTATTTCCTTTTTTTACACAATAATTAAGTGTAAATTTTATCGGTCAAGGTTATATTTGGTACGCGATAAGAACGTATATTTCTTTTGATAGTTTCGTAAAATATTTGTCTCATTTTTTGGTAATTGACTTTATGTTTCTATTATCTTGCATCATTTAGATATTAATAATACCCGATAAATAATAACATATTATTTATCGATATTAATTAATCTATTGTTACCTAATAAAAATTATAGATACCGCCTTTACTTTATCATCGCCGTTTCAACTTTATCTCTAGTCATAGTAGGACACACCAAGTCGTTTCTGCTATACTGCCGCAATATGTACTGAGAACGAAAGTGACCAAACTCAAAATTTCTGCAAATTGAGTTCAATACTCGAAAATGCTTCTGATAACGTAGTTTTTTATCTGGCGAGTAAAAAATAACAACTTCCCTAAAAAATGACACTTCGTCGCGTCCCTTTAGGACTATAATAGTTTCCTTAAAAAAAAAATCCGAATTACGTACACTATTTTGTTTTAACACAAAATCCAAATTTCGCATTAAGTCCCTATTATTCTCACCGTGCGATATGTTGCGTTGCCTTTCTACTCGTATCAAGATTCTTTAACTAGATTGCATAAACTTAAAATATTATAAAATATTTCTATCAATTACTCATCGATCGACTACAAGGAAAGGAAGAATTAATCGATTTTATACAGGATATCTCATAGAAAATTATCAGTCAGTTTGTGTTAAAACGTGGTGTGTTCATCTTCATTCCAGGAGCCGCCATCCCGTCACGGCGAGCAGAGGTCGCACCATGTTAAGTCCCACTCCAGGGATCTCGGCAGCAGTCCTTTATCGGCTAACACCACAGGGAATTGTTCCAGAGAGTAAGTTATCGTCTTACTATAACCGCCTTTTCGTATCTGATGGTGAAATAACATAGTAGAAATTTAGGGGCGAACTAAAATGGAGGGATGGGAGCGAGACATAAGTACGGATGCAGTAAGCTAAGAGAAAATATTATAATTAACAATTTGTAAGTGCTCCCTTAGGATTGTAGAGATTTCAGTCTAAGGCAACTGCGTCTGAAAGACAACTAAATATTTGCGTAGAAACTCACCCGAATAAATGTTTATATGGTGTTAAAGACATGTGATCACACTGTATTAACAATGCCCCAAAATTCTTTAAAATAAAAATGTCTCTTGGAATAAAATTGAAGTTTCTTCCTGTGTTTTCCAAATTGTTGCCTTCGCTTTTTGTAATGCATATTTAATGTTTATATGCATGACACCAACCATTTATTGCTCGTTATCTGTCTTTCTCTAGACTTTCTCTATCTAGACCTAACCGTTTTTCAACAATACTTAGTGTTATTATACAAACATTTAAGACTTACTTATGGGCATAGACACTAAAGCAACGATGCGGCTCCTCGTTTGATAATAAAAGTGTAATTATACGAGTAAGTCATATTAATGTACGGAAGCGATAGCATTCAACCGATAATATAAACACATTAGGAAACATACAGACACGCAAGGGGTGAACAGTCTGACCTCTCGTCTCGTAAGTCGTCTAATTGTGCAAGAGACATCACAAAAAGATTAGGATATCTAAGGTCATATCTCAACTGACCCCTGTTGAAGCATTTCTGTGTTTCTCAACCTTTTAAGTATTTTAGCAAATATTATATTTTATGAAATTAAAATATCCAACGCATGTAACATTACGAAATAGAAATAAAAATGGTTTTGGTCCGGTTTCGGTGTTTCCGTAGATGTCGTTAAAAGCGAATAAGGAATAAAATTCAGGAGATGGCTGTCCATCTCCTGAATTTGATAGTGACCACAGAAAGACGATCCTGTGATCGTCTTTCTGTGGTCACTATCACATGTGCCAGTTGCAGTGCCTGATGGCAAATCTCCATTACTGGAAGCCTTTGACCAGCACTGGACCTCAGAGGGTTGTTGGATGGATGTGGTAACGTTGTAGTCGAACTAAGAAGTTTACCAAATTTCATTCGTATTACTTCAATATCAATATTATACCAAGGTTTTTTTTTTGCATTCATTATATAAAAACCTAAGCATTTAGCAATATAGCTGGAGTAATAAAGCAGAAGGAAAAATCGCTAAACGGTCGATCACATGCACAGTTCATATGAATAATCTGTCAGTTCTGTTATTATAATCTGTCACGTCGCGTGGTTTCTATCATGCCCTTCAAAGCGACCGATAACAGCGTCGCTCTACGCACTAAATCGGCGTACTGACCCTGTACTATACACGAATATACTGTATACTCTTACCTAATTATATTGAAAAAAAAAAAAACATTTATTTTCCTCTGTGTCAATTATTGTACCTAGTATGTATCATATTTTCACTTGTACAAAAGTTTAAGAACCGCTTTTTTGAGCAATTAACGCTTGATAATGTCTGGCCTTATTCATTCATACTCATTATGATACACAAGCTATGCAGTGCGGTTTTTTTATCTACGTTTAAAAAAAGGATTAAGAACACATTTCATTATTTTTTTTATTTTTTCATTTCACCTTTTTGATTGACTTCCCGTTTATATAGTGGCGCATATTAGAGAGATGATGCCGGGTTATCCGGTCCTCCACATTCGAAAACAGCGTCCATATCACACGTCACGTTCCCCACGTTAACAGTCCCAATAATAATTTTGATTGACATTCCGCGTATATGGTAGTGAATATTTCATAGATAAAGCCAGTTCGGCTCTCAACGCTTAAAAACAGCGTCCACACCACATCTTCCGTACGTTAAAAATCTTAATAAACAACTTTATTGATCTTTCACGTGTTTAATGGTACCTAGTACAGAGAGACGAAGCTTTCCGGTTTCATATTACCCAATTTTATAAATTATAGCCTAACCTTATTAATTAGGTGACCAGTCCATTTCAGTCACCAGTTCACCAGTCCAGTCAGACTACTTAAAACGATTTTTCGTTCATACTGATATATTTAATTTATGTTTATATATGAGTTTTCGTCCATATAGTCAAATAAAAGTATTATTATATATACATTTCTAGAATGTTCTAGCTTTTCTTTGGTACCCATATTTTCGTGACAGTAAAAAAGGCGTCCCTCCTGTCCCTTATTCATCAGGCCTTCTTGCAGGCGCCATTATTTTAATTATATAGCCTACGTCACACTGTTGAAATGTTTTATTTAATTTAACTAAATATATGTATTTGTAATTATTGTACATAAATAATATGTTTTTGAGTTCCTTCTCAGCGTGAACTTTAACCATACTTATTCTCACAGTCCTCCATGCGCACATTATTCGTAAAAAAAGTTCAAAGTTTTTGCTTCACGTATTTAATATATTATCTCTCAAAATCACTTATTTTTCCTGTAAGTATATGAAATTACTGAAATCGAAAAACGAGAGATTTAATTAGCCACCGCATTTATTAAAAATACAGTAATTGCTTTAAACCAGCACTAACAAATTATATATTATTTTACCTGTATGATAATATTGTTAATGCAGATTGTTGCTACTGAACTTTAATGAATCTTACTGCTACACAACTTATAAATCGGGCAAATAATACTTTTCAGTTTGACATTGAGTAAGACCACTCTATGTCTATAGAGTATGTCTATAAATGATAACCAAAAGAAACAATTTGACAACAGCGTAGGTATGCGTGTAACAAATACGTGTGTTTGTGTGTGTCAAATGTATGGTAGGGTGTGTAATGTTTTATTTATTGATTTAATGTACTTTATAAGCATTATTATTGAAAAATATTAGCGTTCTGCACTTCTCCTACACTAAACTATAAGTGTGCTAAATTTCATACTTCTCCGTCCGCGCAATTTTTGTAAAAAGGGGTCCAAAGTTTTTGCTTCACGTATTAAAATAATGATGCCATACGTCACATTTCGTCAAGGCGTTTGGGCTGTAGCGCGTGCCAAAGAAATGTACATACATACAAATAGACAAACATACATACGCTCGAAAAACATTACCCTCTTTCTGACGCAGTCGGGTAAAAATATAAATTATTAATAAATGTATATGATTTCATACAGCAATTATCACGTTTCAAAAATCTATTCAATTTTATAAAAGTAATAGGTATGCATATAAATGAATTCCTATGTAGTTTATAATGACTGTGAGAAATACTTATAGACCGCTATATAAATAATCCTCAAGGTTACGTTATACATACTGGGTTTCTTCTATGTACTTACGCTAATTAGCCTGTAGACTGTGCACTCCTTATTGTAAAGCCATTTAACAATTACATGTCGTTTGATGTCATATAAAATATACTTAAAATATGTAGATTATACGTAAGAGATGCTGACTTTGAAACTAAATATATTTGATGAATTTAATTTAAAAGTGATAAATATGTATTATCTGGCATTGATTAATAGCTGTATAAATCAACTATACTATTATCCCAATTAATGTTGCCTATTTATATTTATGTATTCAAATGTAATTATATGTATATTTGATTTACGTATGTGTATTTATAACATTTATGTTTAATTCCGTGTTTATATATTACTTTATTACATAACTAACAAATACACGCGCACGCAAACACATATATGATTGACATTTTGCGTCTAGAACAAAAAATGTAAATCCGTTTTTGGCTTTGAGATAAAAGATAAGTTATACGAATTGTGTGTTAATAGATTAACCTCTGAATTTTGTAATAAGTATATTATCCTTGAATTCACGTAGCAATAATAAGGTGGTAGAACCAGTATAGTTCGGCCGGGGAAGTACCACCGCCAGATCTATTTCTAGCGTGAAGCAGTTCTTGCGTTTCGGTGGTAAGGTGTGGTTGCCGGCTCACTTATATATGAGGAGATCATCTCAGTCCTCGGAAGTAGCAACGCATCTGTGATCAACTTCAGCTAGCACCACTGTTCTATATGAAGTTGCTTACAGATGTCCATGGATGACCACCTACCATCAGGACCACCTACCAGTGGACTGCATGCTCGTTTGCTACTTCAGTCTAATAAAAATAAAACCAGACTTCTAGGCACTCGATTTCATTTAGGGCACAGAATATGGCATAAATTAATTTGTTTTGCCCTAATTAAGGATAGAGTAATACATCAGTGACTTAGTTGAAATCTATGGGCTGTCCAATCCCTCAATTTAACTAAACATTCAGTAAAAGTTACATAGATTCTATACATAAATATAATCATGTTATCCCGGTATTTGACGTGACGTAAAGAATTTGACGCGAACGTTTGATCACGCAGAAATGTGCGCGCTGCTGAGTAAATTATGAATTTTATAATATGTATCGTAATTTAGTTTCTAAATTTACGCGCTTGACAAAAATACTTTCCGTTATTTGTGATATATCAGATTATTCACATTGAGAATGTTGCTGCGACGATATTTCACTGAAAAAATACAATTTGTAATATTATTTTAGAGGTATCTGCAATTGGGCTGCAATCCTTTTATTGACTATTCAATTCATGGTACTCAAATATTAATAATTATAATAATTAAATAGAATATGATATGGAGTGGTGACGATAATTCCGACTATCTAAATGTATGCGATCAAATGTTTTGTTCGCCGTAATAGGTAAATGGTATATATCACTGATTTTCATTCACAATTGAAGGAAATAAACCATATGAAATATAATTTACATATATGTATGTAAATGTATATAGACGTGCCGTGCGGTGTCGGTCCACGCCATGTATCGTGAATATAGTAAGTGGCGACTAAGGGATGAAATTTAGGAGAAAGGCAATAGCGTCTTTCTGTATAACATTATTTAATACATCCACTGCGGTCACCAATACACATTTCAGGCGTTGTACCTTCTGGGAAAACCCCCATTAGTAAAGGCCTGTGTCCAACCATGGACCTCATGGGGCTGATCGATGGATTTATGAAGATTTACAAATATACTTATAAGAGAATGTTTCCATTCAGCTCGACGTTGTATTAAAAAATATTTCGTATGATATCTGCGTTATGTTTCACATTTTTTGATTTATTCAAGTATATGTTTTTACACAGTAAATAAAAAAAAAAACAATCATTAAAGTTTTACAGTACAATTTTATCCTGTTTTCATTTTTACAACAGTTTTATCTGGTTTTTCAGTTTGGAAGATTCGCCGCAAAAGAAAAACGTGTCGAATATAATTGGTGGTGACTACGCGTGTTCGGTGTACAGTCCAAACGTGTCGTATTCGCTCTCCACGGACGAGTATGGCTCGCCGGCGTATAGAAGTGAGTTTTTACACGTAATGATAGGAAGAAAGATATAATTGAAAGAATAAAAATACATGTCGGCAATAATTTGTGTGACAGAAAAATGAAAAAATATCTTATAGCTCCTTATAATAATACATAATAATAGACACATTATTCTCTTACCTTGATTCTTCTGTTTTACATTTTTAATTTACTGTTTCAGGTCAAGATGGTGATTACAGCTTAAATATAGGTAATTATTAAATATGAAACGTTTAATGAGTAAAAGTAAATGTTTAATTAGTTTTTGTGTGAAATATTTTATATTTATCAGTATTTTTTCATTGTCAAATATAGATTCAGTGAACTGGAATATTTCTTATTATTTTAAAATTCTGATAATTACTTACAAAAACACATAAATTTAAGCCTAAAAATTTAATTTAATAACTTGTAAAGTTAAATAATAAACAAATTAATTAATATACATATTTAAATTAATTATAAGGTAGATACAATTAAAATATACAATAAACTGCGTTATTACACGTGTGCAAGACTTACACTCTTTATCTGTACCTATTAAAATTTAATTCTTTTGGTATTAACAACACCAGATCACATAAAGTGGCATACATAGTTCTAACATCTCATCATCGTATAAAAAAAATATTTTGACTAATTTCACTAATTTCACTGATTTAATCTGTAAGTACTTTAACATGTTACTATCTGATCTCTAAATGGATAAAACCATTTTTTCTTTATTAATTTTTGTCAAAAAATATTATTTCTAGATGATTCTGACGGCGGTTCAAACGTGACGTCGGCGAAGGCGCAGGCCGCCATAGCACACCTCAATAGCAAAATAGAACGCACTAAGGACCTCATACGACTGGAACAGACCATACGAGATGGTAAGAGTGTAACATTTTTTTTTTGATACCAAGAATGATAAACAAAAATAAATATATTACAAGACATAACGTAACATGGATACCAGTGACGGATTTACACATTTGCCGCCAGTAGGCCTATTCAGTGGTGTGAAAGAGACATACTTTTCCGAGGCATTCCATCTTAGTCCTCAGGCATGGCTAAGCATCTGTGACTAATCTTAGGTGAAACTTTGATCTTTCCTAGGGTTGATTACAAATGTCCATGGGCGGCAGTAGCCATTTACAATCAGGTGGGCTGCATGCTCATTTGCCACTTCTATTCTTCCAAAAAATGTCGTCACCCATTAAGGAATTTAGGAAAAAAAAGGTCGCCAGATCTAAATATTCTACCGAGTGTCATGGAGCCCTCTTACCCGCGCACTCTACTCTACTGAGTTTTTTCTAATTAATCATAAAAAGAATCTACAAGATAGCATTATATCTGCCGTCCTAGGTTCCAGCCAACTTAGCCTGCTGGTGAGCCTAGACAAATAGCAATATTGTATAGCAAATGATATTAGTATTTTGTATACATGTCAATGGAAATGTATGTAATCCGTCATTATATACAATTCCTACAACATGAATCTAATTCCTAAAATCGCTCGGAAATGTGTGAAATAATTTATATTACACACATTTTCTAAGAAATCTATACATTTTCTAAATATCAATTCGAAAACGTAAAACATTTAAGATATCGAGCGGGTGCGCCCAGTCCGTATAAATACTAGTGTCCGATCGAAGCTTCTAATTATTAAATTGTATGACTACAAATATAAGCGTATTATCGCTGAAAAGCGTGAAAAAAAACCTATTATTTATAATTTATACGTAACGGTATAATTGTTACCTGATTGTCTCAGCGAGTGCCTTAATAAAAATTATTATTCTCATTTTAACAACGTGTTTTATTACAGAAAGCATTCTTTTTATACATTTCCTAATACGACATTGGAATTATATACAATTCTTAGGACATGTATACATTTCCCAGGATCAGTATGTATTAAATAATTTTTATAACAATATTTTGTACATTTCCTGAAGAGCTTTGGAATTTTATACATTTCGAAGGAGTTGAATTGTATAAATTCAGTATTGTAACATATACAGAAATAAAGTTATAAATTTTTAGGCTATTTAGATGGTTTTCCATGTAGGAATGGAACCCCTGCCTTAAAGATCAGAGTAAATATCATAGCTAAGTTAATCTTTAGGTTCATATTTACATATCAAACATCAAATTTATTAAATCGATTTATCCAAAAAGTTACCACGCACATTCTTAAAGAAATTACTTTTTTATTGAATCAGATAATGTGAATGAGTACCTGAAGCTTGCTGCGAATGCGGACAAGCAGCAGTTGCAGCGCATCAAAGCTGTGTTCGAGAAGAAGAACCAGAAGAGCGCACTCTGCATCGTGCAACTGCAGAAGAAGCTGGAGGGATACAACAAGCGGATTAAGAGCTGGGAGGTAAGAAGAATGTTACTGAATGTCTACTATTTGTAGATTTACATAATCGGTAGCAAAGAAAATTGAAGAAGAATAAGCTGTAAAAGGAAGTTGATAAGAAACATCCATATCCACAAGATGTAGAAGCAGAAAAGCGCATTCTTCATCGTGCAGCTGCATCGACTGACATCTGTCTGTTAAATAGGTATTGTTTCGACTAAACTAGGTTAAACTTGAAAAGTAGTAAGAAATCGATAACGACTGAATTGATTGTATGCGCATTACGCATATGTATGCACTCGACAATTTTTGTTTATCAAATTGAAGAAGCAAACGAGCATGCAGTCCACCTGATGGTAAGTGGTTACTGCCACCCACGGACATCTGTAAATAACTTCATATAGAACAGGAGTTCTAT
>MOOZ01000684.1:169469-182876 GCA_002930495.1 Cecropterus lyciades | reverse complement strand
TAGAAGTTCTTAAACAATTGTGTTGTTTTATAATGTGCAAGCAAATGAGTATGCTGTCCATCTGATGGTAAGTCGTGACGGTTGCACATGGACGTCTGTAAGCTACTTCATGAAGAATAGGGGGGTTCTTAATGAAGTCGATCACAGATGCGTTGCTACTCCCGAGGACTAAGATGAACGCCTAATATACAAGTGGGCCGGCAACCACGTCGTCCTTCTACCGAAATGCAAGAACTGCCTCACGCGAAATAGTTATTGGCAATGGTACCTCCCAGGTGGAACTAAACTGGTTGTACCACCTGGCAAAAATTTAAATATTTGTAAATTTAATTAATTGACTCAAGACACTCGAACCAAGCAATGGTTTTCATGGATTGTAGCGTAGTTTTCCCTTCTTATTTTCCCTTTTTTCAAACTCTCAAACGATTTACATGCAGGTGAAAAAAAAAGCTGATTTAGCTAGTAGATATCATAAACCTGATAGTACTTTCTGCCTGACTCACCTACCATGGGCACGGTCTTAATGTCTTGATACAAATCTGGAGAAGATTAATGATAGTGTTAATAATGATCCATGACTGAATAAAATGCGATATCAAGGTCAATAAATGTAATTTGTAAGGTGATTGAGGGATTAATCTGATACGTGGCTCTATATAGAGCTTCCACGAATGGAAGTGATATTTCTATTAAATGGGGAGAAGGGAGTCGATGATAGTGTACAAAAATGATCCATGACCGTCTTAAAATGCGATATCAAGGTCGATAAATGTAATTTATAAGGTGATTGAGGGATTAAACTGATACGTGGCTCTACATAGAACTTGTACAAATGGAAGTAATATTTCTAAAACATGTGAGGGTCGGATAGAGTAAAGGTTTTCTTTTATTTAGAGAGAGAATATATTTAGTTCGCTTCCCAATACACCAATACTCGACATATGAGTAACTATTACTATAGCTTATGAGTTTCTTTTTACGAGAATCGAAAGCGCGAACACAGAGACGTCACAATATTTTCAGTTGTGTTAAAAAAGTACATAATTTTTTGCCGTATGACATAAAACTGGATCTATTCTTATTCATGTTTCACTAAAAGAAAGTTTTATTATCCATACAATTTGAAAATCTCACCGCTGACGAAAAGTATTTTATACCTAAGTAGATATTGTGTTTGTGTATTACTTGTTTTTGAGAACCAATTAAAATATTAATTAGCGTTTAAATTATAGTAGCATAAAGAGGATGGCGTCAACTTTTTAATTTTGTTAATATGGATTCGAGGTCGTGTGCCAAAATAATGAACACGTTACATTACATTCCTCATTAAATAATAAGTTTATTGTATGTATTTATATCGTTCAATGTTGTTACTAATATAAAAGTGATTATCTTTGAATCTTCTATATGAATCTCTTACAACAAAAACTTCCGATCCCTTATAACGAATAATGCGCGTACGGAAAAGTGTGATATTTGGTTAAGTTAAATGTTCATGTACAGAAGGAGCACTAAAAGATAATATTTATTTACTGACAATGTAGAAAGTATAATGTCAACAGATCAGATGTCTCTTTGTCTAAAATTGAGCTTAGAGATTGACAGCATCTTTTGTGGCCCTTAAAAAGACCTGAACCTAACAATAGTTCAGCAATCATGAATACATATCACGTCCTTGACGGCTTTTTTGTACCTAAAAATTACTGCCTTTGTCGTTTCCTCATTTGAATTTTGTTCAGAAGATCGAAGCCCAGCATTAAGACTTTTATGAGTTCATTATGAGCGCTATTTGTAGACATAATTTCAGGTACACCAAATACTCCTTTCTGTTGCAGTTATTTAAAAAAAAACGGTCTACTGCGCAATGTTGATATGCGGATAAAGCATTCGTCTCACCCAATTTAAAGCGATTGACCCTGAGTTGCATATTCCAACTTCCTTGCTAATCGAACAATGAACAAAAATGGCGTACTGCGATTATTCGGATACGTTATTCGTTTATCGGGTACATTAATTCTCAGATACGGAATCTTACCCGTTCGTTCGCACTTCCACAAAAGGTAAATGAAAGTTATAATTATGAGTGTGACCTAGGTACTGAAGTGGCAGTTTTAATTGAAGGTCAGGATTTATCTTCGATCTGTTTCCAGGTTTGTCGCTGAGTCATTGAAAAACTTGCCTAAAGTATGTTGGCCTCACGCTTAAGTAATTACTTAATTATACGTTCCAAAAACTGAATACTAATTTTTACAATTTATTTACTAATTATAATTTTTATTCATATAAGAATTGATCTTTGTATTAGGGTTTGAGAAGTTTCGACCGTTCCAGGTTCCCAGGTTGCCACAAGGAACGATCAAAGTCCCGACGATGCAATATACTCTACGATTGGAACAATAAAACCCATTAAATTTAAATTATATTCATCTATCTATAGACCTATGAATGTTAGTCTCAAGACTATGAGAACACACACTTCACACAATAATTTCCATGTGTATTTGTACCTAATGCAAATTAAAACATACCTTGCTTCCCATCTTGATCCGTCACACTCCAAAGGTCAGGTCGAGATGATTAGCGAACAATGACAGCTTTGGGAAACGGAGCATGGGAAGTGAGCGGTACACCGGTGTATGGCATGCACTTGCGCATTGGAAAGTTCACATGCTATTTAAATTAAAGACAAATCAGCTGAGGAACAGCGGTAAGCCTAATGAAAATGAATATTACATTTTGATACGAAAACGTATAGTTTAGAATGACAAACGAGAATGTACAATTCCGTTATGAAACTTAAGAAACATCCTCCAGATGAATGTAAATTCAATCCATTCAAATCAGTATATTTGAAGTGACATTTGACTTAATATCTTTACTTAGTTATCTTTACCTTAACAGACCCACCAAATCAATGTCAATAGTATTTAAGACTGCTGTTATAAGTCCGAGGGTCCCTGTGAGATGTTACACAGGCTTGTGTTCTTCATTGTTCAAAAGTGGTTTAGCTGGAATATCAGAATTGTTTTGACTCGTGTCTGCCCCGAAAGATCGCAAGCAAAAGAACATAGATTCGGCGGGAACAATTAAGACGCAGTATCGAAATCGCGATCCTATTATTTCCTAATTAACCTAATGTAGAGAATAATAATCACTGTAAAGACACAAAAACAAATGAAAGTAGCTTGTGATATAATAACTTGGGAATCAATTCATTGAAAAAATAAGTAGATAGCGGTTGTTATTGCCATATTGAACCACTAAGTTCAATTTTGTACATAATCCTATTAAAATAGTTTATAATATGAAGTGTTTTATATTTAAGCAACAACACTGCACCAAGCCATATTTTATTACACGAAGACATTAAGACATTGACGGGAGGTGACAAAAGCCAATCCTTTTGTATGCTTTTATTATTAATTATAACTAACTAGTTATAAATTTAGCACAATACAACAAATCCTACGAAAATCAAATAAATGTGTGTTAACGTAGAAATATTCCTAGAAAACTGGTTTAGATAATATAAGTAGAAAAATAGCCGTAATCTATCAGAGACAAATTCTCTGAGATTAATTTATTATATCAATATTCAATTATATCTATGTTCCTATTATATCAATTCACCTTAATCTCATCTCTGCAACCATAATTAATCAAAAGTATGCTAAGAAACGTCTATTCAATGTCAAATACCACCCACACTTAAACTTATGAATATTTATAAAGTCTTCCTTTCAAAAAATATGACGCATCAACTTCCCCTAGTTCCTTTTTAGCTACATTTTCTGAAATCTCATCCTAGGCGCTCGTTTATCAAGCTTTATCAGATATGGTCTGACGTTTAAGATAGATAAATTGCACTAGTTAGGATGTATTATTTGTTTGCAACTTTTCTACTGGTGTAAGTATATTTCTTAAGCTTCTGTAAATATTTGGTAAGCTTGAGTATTTATTTGGTTCATTTTCATTAGTAAGACAATGGTGCATTATTATTTTTTAACGCCCACAGTAATTTATTTCATAGTCAATTCAAGGTCATAGTAATTTAATTTTAAATTATAGCGTGTACGCAAGATTATAAGAACTGCTTGTTTTGGACTGAAAAGTACGGAAGAATATTTTTGAACTAGTTCATCCCCGAGGGTCCGTCCGCATCGATCACATTTACCACGGTAAAGATTATCCTATGTGTTAATGCATGTCTTAAAATATCTGTGTTTGAAATTTCAGGCAAACCCGACCACTACTTTTGTGTGAAATAGTAACATAACAATCAATATCGATCAATCGTATCAAACTTTTGCATTTATAATATTGGTAAGGTAAGATTCACATTCCATACTATTTGTTCCTGTGCTATGGCCACACAAATATACATAAACGCCCATACAGAAATCTAAACTCAGCATCTACTTAAAGTCCGCATGTCACCCACACCCATAGATGCGACGAATTCTTATTATTAGACTTAGATTTTTTTCATGGCCCATACGTGCGTAGGTTTTTGTTTCATATGAGAAATAAAAAAATATATTAAAATTTGGATCATGATAATGATCATTCTTGTCTGTTAAATGACAGTCAAGAAAGGACAGGTTTTATTGATTTGATATGCTAAATGCAAATAATAAAAATTAGCATAAAAAAGATCGTTATTATTGGAAATATAGACAGCCACATTAATTTTATTTATAAGTAAAAGGTAATAGATTATCTGTTTACGTTTTGTAGAGGATCCTTGGATCTCCAGATAAACGCAATCACAGTCCTCGGGTGTGGTTTTCCTTTCGGGCGCTGCCCAGGAGCGCGATTACGTGGTCATATATGACCACACATACCGTCGTTCTTCCCGCGGATGCTGGCAAGGCAGTTTCAAGCTCCTACTCTTGCCGCCCGCAACCCCCGCAGCCACCTTGATGTCCCGTCTTATGACATAGGGCACCGTCGTTTTTTCCTGATCCCGGGACGACATACACAGATCAGTTAAACCTACAATGAGCATGTAACATTCCAACATATGCAAATACGCAAACAAAACAATGCAAAGTGCAAACGGAACTCGTTGCAATTTTGCAATCGTTGCAAAATCCGACACTGCGTCCGTGTGTTCGGATTACAAATAAAAATTATGCCGATTTGCCAACAGATCGCATTGCTTATGGAAACAAAACATAAATGCTTACGTGGTATGTATTTTGAACTAAATGGATTTGCAAACATCTTTCTTTACCTCAAATCTAATTAAATTGTTATAACTTTTGATAGATGGAATTTAATGAATTAAAGTCGTAAAAAATGTAAAATCTAGATTATACTTATTCAATAAATTATTGAATATATATTACATATATTCAATAATTTGATTCAGTAATGTAATGCGATTTGCATTAAACCAAAATTACTAAAACACACAGACAGACAAAATATAAAAAATAGCCAAATTTATATTATTACTTACTCTTAGTTCTATAAACATTTAACAAATATAAGCGATATACAGACACGGGGAACAGACAATGAAATGCTATATGTACCTCGTGCTACACTTGCGCGACTCGTACGGACTGGTAGACGTTATTTACAAAGTTAAGCAACGTCGGGACTGATTGAAATGAAGATGTCTATTAGTAAATTTGCTTCTTATTTAAGCTGCGATTTTGGTCATCATTGGATAGCAGATAGAGGAAATTATTTATTATCTATTATATATACGAGGCTGGCGATCGTACCCGGAACCCACTGTTACAGATTGGTTAACCGCTACATAATGCGAATCGCCAAATTAAGTGACAGATATACGTGGGCTGCCATCACTACCTCAAATGGACTGCATGTTCATTTTCATCCAGTATGCAAAAAATCAATGCTAATTGTAACACAAAAAGTAATCAATCAAAATATAATTTAAAAATACATGATCATTACTACTCACAAATATTTCATACAAAAAACGTATGACAGAACAAACGACAAGCGAAAATAAATTAATTGACAAAGGAGACGCAGGCGCCGGGGACAATTTGTATCAAAGACAAATTGCAGGCGATACAGACTAATCTTAGTTTACATTTTTGATGATTAGCCGACCCCGCCGGCCTTTACTTATCTTCTTTTTTGTATATATTTATGCTTATAATTTATAACCATGCAGCACACAAAAAAGCGAGCTTTAAATATCTATCATAGGTCTATTATTCTGCCCTTATACATTGAAAAAAAATATATATATATATTTTTTTTCAATGTGGTGATCTAAAACCAAAACTCTCCTCTGTTTAAGAGGAGAGGATATGTGTGTAATATAGAAGTGGCAAACGAATATGCAATCCACATAATGGTAAGCGGCTACTGCCGCCCATGGACATCCATGATCAACTCCAGGTAAGATTAAGTTTTACCTGAAGTTCGTCGAAGATACGTTGCTATCTTTGAGAACTAACTGGGAATGCCTCTGATAAGTACGCGTTACTAACCACACTCTTCATTTCAGAATACAGCAGCGCTTAATACTGTTGTTATTAGGAAATTGGAAGTGGCAGTGGTATACCGAAAGTCGACATTAAAGATTTCTACCACATTTAAGAGTAGGTTTAGGTCCTAAAAATGTTTTTCTTAACGATACATGTCCCAGAATCTAATCCTGGACCTCTAAAGTGAGGCCGAGTAAGCCAGTAGGCTGTCATTATACATATACTATCTTGTTATGACTATACGAGCAACAATGTTTAACATAACAAAAACGTCGACGCCTTTCTCATAGTAAGTGTACTAAAGCGTTCTTTTAACCTTTTATCGAACAAAGAACTTTTACGGACCTTGAGGGACACAATACAATATTACGGCAACGATATACGATGCGAGTATACAGTTGTTAACTGTCTGAGTACACGTTCCTTTGTTATGGTTTAACTGTTTAAGGTGTTATGAGGAAGTAAATAGGAATCACAATTGAGGAAATGTGATCGGAAGTTTTAGCGTTTTTCATCCTAATGACAGATATTAGAAAGTATTGCAATAATCGTTATCTTACAATAACAAGTTATCGGAAAGTATCGTCATAAAAAGTCGATAGCTGAGTTGCCTAGCCGTGTAGACACGCGCTTGAATTATGGGTTAAATCTTCAAACGAATATTATTCTGATTGGTATTATAATCAGTTTGGGTAAAATGGTTGTGTACCAAAATATAAGTTCTAAAAACACAGACAGACATACATAAATCTTTTTATACCAAAGAAAATATCTATTAATATGAGCGTAAAAATATAGATAATACTGTTGTGACGTTTCTGCTAATCGACCTCGAGGGTATGACCTAATAAGGAAACTTGTCGATCACAAAGACCACATTTATGGTCCTGCATTAATTCTTAACACATAATATATTACTTATACAAGAAAATGATGTCGTGTGTAAGCTGAGCCTTAGAAGATATTCAAATGAGATAACAATGTTTTAACCATTAGTTACATTAAATCTTATTAATTAGTACAACATAACTCATATTAAAATACTTAAAATATGACTCAGTATTTATTTAATACAATTCTTTAATGTATTAGTTACAGTAACTTACTTCTTTGACGTTAAATATCCTATAATCCGGGATAAATAGGACTCCAATCGGTCAAATCGTTAGACATACCAATAGACGCACCAACGGATATATATAATTTAATTACTTATTCACACGAGGTTTTCCATGAGATGATATAAATATTTAATAGTTGATATAAAATTGTAATATATAAAAAGCAAAGATTAGCCTGATATAATCGTATCAGATACAGCTGGCAAATAAAGTCCTCGTATATTACGAAACGCAGGTAATAAATTTATTACACGTCTTTGATACCTATCAATAACATGCTAATATTAACTTTATATCAACCCTACATTATGACGAATACGATAAGGAAATTCACTTGAAACTGAATCATACGAATAAACGAATACGAATAATGTCAAAGTTCACGCATTGTTTTAATGGATTCATTGCAGCATTGTATAGCCAAGAGTCATTCGTTATAAATACGGATTCATGTTATTACAACTATTAATCTATTTAAATTATGCTAATAACTTTTTAGTTAAGTTGACTTTATACTTTTATACTAACTATTCGCTTACTAAACTCATCTGAAAATATTTGATGAGGTGTGAATGAAAAGATGATGTGTACACAGTTTTAGTTCGTCTAATACTTAAGGTATATTATAAGTAAATATAGTATTAAGTATTTCTTACCACACACTTAAATTTAATTTGCTTGTGAATGAAGCTTGAAGCGAATTTATCGTGGCCTTCGAGTAAGGCCATGATAATTCGCCGCAAATTGTATGAAAAATTTGGACTAACTCGCTCAACGGTATCACTATCAGCGCCAAGTGAAATTTGGTGGCTCTCCGTTAAGGGAAATGTTTATTGTGCATTTACTGTAAGATTCCTTTAACACGTGACAACAGGAAAGATAAGAGTTCATCAAAGCCACAAGCTACAATAACATTGAATGACGTCTCTACAACCACAAGCAATAGCTATTCATATCCAAGACATCTCTATGGCTAGAGTTATAAGTTTCAATATAGTTTAATCTAACCGGTGTCTTACAGAACCGCGGTTGAGTGGTTGAAAATCGAAAGTTTTACATTATATTGTATTACAAATTAAACCGTGAAAGGTATCTTAAGGGAGAAAGGAGAAATTATGTTTCATTGGAATCGCAAGCGAAAGCATCAACTGTAGCTACATTTACATAAGCTCTTATTTAGTAACTAGATGTGTCACCCAGTTTCACCCGCGTTTAAAAATGTAATGTTACATTCTGTCCTGTCCATATGTAAAATAACGTTAAATATGGACAGGACAGAATGTAACATAACGTTAAATACAACTTTTGACAGAGTTACACTACACCTGTCTTTTGTCTAAGTGGCGAGGCCACGGGCACACTTTTGTGTCTTTCCGCGGCCTGGTTGGTATTGGACTTCTTATAAGATCACCGTGTTGTTTTTGATGAGGGAGATTAGTTGCTTCTTAGACCCTTGGAAACCCTGTTGAGAGAATTTAAACTCCCATTTTAATCATTTCAGGGTGAATTTTCCAGAAAATCCTTCATAAGCCTCGCCTTTTACATTAATTCTACCAATAGAGCTCAACACTAATTAGATGAGGAGTTAGTTTTTTTTTTAATCCAGTGGAATTCAAATCTAACTTTCAACCCTATTTCCCACCCTTTTTTTGTCCTCGAGGGGAAACCTTCAAAAGGTATCCAGCGCCGTGGGAGCGACGCCTGGTTATGTGGGCTTTTTACCGCAGTTAAACCCTGGTGGCCGTCCTCAGCGCTGCGTGCAGAACTCCGGGATCCCGAACAAAACACAACCGGACTTCTCCGAGCGTGACGCCCTTTTCGGGCTCTTCCTCGGTTACGCGCACCGTACCTTCAGGTGTTTACGACGGCATGCGTACCACCATGCCACCATACCACACATCGTCTTTCCAGAGGTCGCTATGTTGGACGGTTCGAGTTGTCACTATTACCGCCTGCGACCCCGGCTTCCCCCGGAAGGCCGATTTAGCCATATTCTGATCCCGGAACTACAAGTACAATGGTAAATCTGCCCCTAAGAGGATGTAATGGGGATTAAAAGTTTATTAGGAAATCCATTTTAATGCAAGTAATATCACCCGGCGGATATACCATCCCCATATAACCCGGCGTTGTTCCCACGGTGTTCGGTACCTTTCGAAGGTTTCCTCCTCGAGAACAAAACATGGGGTAGTTTAAAAACGGTAAAATAGATGTTTCATAATATCAAATTGTAAAGCTAATAAATACCAAGTTTAATTGAGCTTGCATCTATATTGGTGAACTTTCATCCCCTATTTAACCCTTTTAGGGGTTGTTTTTTCGAAAACCATGAAACTGATGTTTTATTATCAAACCATAAAGCCAAATACTAAGTATCATACTGCTTTCATCGAAATTGGCTGCTTCCAAACAAATATTATTATTTTAGTCTATTTCTTGTACCTGTTCCTAATTTGTCTCAAACACACCACATCAGAAACCATAGTTAAAAACTAGCACATTTCATGATCGATCAGTTTTCTTTTCGTTTTCATCTCTAACATAATTAATGGTATCTAAGCACGTTAGGTGATTAATAAGTCATATGATGCGAGGAAAGCAGTACGTACGACTAACTTACATGCAAATGTATGTAGCAAATATGTTGCTGTCGATTACAATGTTTATAGGTTCTACATGGAAAAAACTGTAGTATAATTTTAATGTGATACAAATTGCCTTGCACTTCAAGGCTTCGTTGCTTGAAGACTTCGAGGGATAATATTGATGCTAATTATAACCACAATATGCAAATATACTTTTTTCTATGAAATTAAAGTATCATTTTTTAAAATATCAAAATAAGTGGCCACCGGTAATCAACCTCAGTTAAGACCAGTCTCAACTGAGTTTGATCGAAGATGCTTTGTTACCCCTCAGAAATTGGTTTGAATGCCTCGGAAAAGTATGTCTTCCTTACCACGCCCTTCAGACTAGACACAAATGCAAACTAGAACAGAACACTGCTTTTATTAGCTGAAATAAGTATGGCCGATATCGAAACACCTTCTAGAATGGTATTCAGTGGATCTAATGACTAAAAAATAATTCTTCAGTGCCGCCACTTCTTGACGTTCTAAGATGCGTTGTTCTGAGGACTAAGTTAGACCGCTAAGTGAACTTAATTATGCATTTTAAGTTTAATCACTTATATCATTTTATTATTTCCAATTCAATGAATTTTATTAACGTCAAAAAGTTACTTCAACATTTTCCCCGAATGTAACATTGAATGTAAAATTGTAACATTCTTGTAACCCCAGCGACAATAACAATATCAATTCCAATGCAAACAGTTCGCCATCACTATAAAGATCAAGAATGGGCAAGGCAGCTGTGTCTGCTATTTGCGGAGTGGCTCGACCCGCTCAGCACGTGCCGTTTCCGCAGCACCAAGCCGGTTTAGATGTTTACTTTGCAAATAAACAAATGGGTTCCTTGCACGAGTGAATCGTTTTTTAGTCTACTTCGCGCGCACGAAGTCAAAATACTTTATAGAAGCCTATGTTTCTCCGTCTAAATGCACAAAACGTTTCAATTTTGACTTAATTTTGATTTAATCTGTTTTTAATTTTGTATAGCTCTTTTCCTTCTTACAGATCGTGATGCCACTAATAAAATAAGTAGTTATTAAAAGTTAACTCTATAGGTACAAGTTACTTTCGATGTTAAAAGATTTTCATTCCTACCTTTATATTTTCAGTCATAGTAGACTGAAAATATAACGGTAGGAATAAAAATTTATACATTTCGAAAATAATACTGTAAAACATTATTTCAATATCTAAACTATACTATAACTTACATTTACAGGTTGTACCGATTAACATTATAGTTAGAAACAGTACGGTTCTACAAGTGAGGAACCTCTGTCACACCTATTTCTAGCGTGGCAGTGGCGTAGGTAGCAGCTCATGTGTTGAGTTGGAAAGGTGTTTTAGCCGGATGATTTACAAGGGGTGACCCAAAAGTAATGATAATCGGATATTTCTAGTGTACGTGTCACAGGGATCTCATATGGCAGTATTCAAAGAATCCTTGCGAACGAATTGAATATAAGAAAGGTTTCCGCGCAGTGGTTGCCGAAAATGTTAACTGGCGAGCAAAAGAAGAAACGAGTTGACATTTCAAGAGCAAATCTCGAAAAGTTCCAAGCAGACCAGAAGATTTTTTTGTCACGTTTTGTGACCATGGGACGAGACCTGGATCCACCAGTTTGATCCCGAAACTAAACAACAATCGATGACATGGAAACGAGCCGACGCCGAAGAAATTCAAAGTGTGAAGCTCAGCTGGGAAGATTATGGCGTCCGTTTTTTGGAACGCTGAAGGAATTATTATGGTGGACTATCGGAGAAGAAAGTCACTATTACAGGTTCCTACTATGCAGAACAAATAAGAAGATTGCGGGAGGCTATCAAGGAAAAAAGGCGCGGCAAACTGCGGGCTGGAGTGCTGTTTCACAGAGATAATGCGCCGGCTCACAAAGCTGCAGTTAGTTGCCTTGCTGCCCCCTTTTCGCCAGATCTAACCCCTAGTGATTTATTTCTCTTTTCTCGGCTGAAGAATCACCTCCGGGGCAAGAAATTTGACGACGATAGCGATGTAATAACTGCTGTTAAGGATTTTTTTTTAAGTATCAAAATATTTTTTTCCGAAGGGAATGCTAAGTTTTGAAAAGAGATGGATACATAGTCTTCTAACAAGTTTATACATTTAGTATAAACTTGTTAGAAGACTATGTAGAAATATATATATTTTTTTCTATATTCATTGTGTTTATTATTGATTATTATCATTACTTTTGGATCACCCCTCGTAAATACGAGGCAACCATATTAATCCTCAGAAGTAGCACCGCATCTGTGATCGACTTCACGTAGAACCCCTGTTATATGTGAAGTTGGTTACGGATGTCCAAAAGCCGGCAGACTTAAAAACCTAAACTACACCTTCATGTGTACTGCATGCTCGTTAACTACTTTAATTTGATAAAAAAATAACAAATTATTTATACATCTGTACTACAAACGAACAATACTGTTAAAATTAAAACAAATTGCTCTACAGTCTTACTGTTTTTTCCGTAAAAACTAGACAATAGCAGTCGTCGTAAGACAAAACAACAATTAGCGTATGTAAATGAAATCTTACACGCACGAGTTACATGCTCAATTAGTGCGAGTAGGTGAGTCAGTTTTTAGCAATGGTTAGGATAGTGAGCTTCATAGAAGATAAAACACCAGAGGGCTATCTTCAAAAATCTTACTAATATTATGAAGGCTTTCGCCTTTACGCCTTACGCCTTTTCGTTCTTGAGGATGGACGATTTAAAAATTGTAGCTTGTAAAAAAAACATTTCCGAAACGATTCCGTTTTTTTTCTGACTGCTATGATAATTTCGTATTTTATTTTAAATCTCAAAGTTTGTTACTGTTTCGCCAAAATCAAAATAGAGATTTATCCACACAAAGTTGTTAAGCGTTATTATTATTAACACATTTATTTACACACATTAACCGCTTTCTACTCTTATAGTCCCAGCGTAGGATTCCATTGGCACACGCAAGACTTTTCTTGAATATTAGAAATAGTCAAAAGGGGCCTTTAAAATAAAGAAACTGCTTTTTTTTATAGTATGGAAGTAGCAAACGAGCATGCATCCTACCTGATGGTAAGTGGCCACTGCCGCCCATGGACACCCGTAATCAACCCTAGGTAAGATCAAAGTCTCACCTAAGGTTAGCCACAGATGCGTTGCTGCCCCTGAG
>MOOZ01000684.1:141789-162225 GCA_002930495.1 Cecropterus lyciades | reverse complement strand
CATACTATTTTTAATAGGAAATGTTTGGCTATAACAGTTTTAATGAAACACTGCTGGCCTCTAGTTACTTCCCATAGCTGATGAAGTTCTAAACTCAGTGATCAGCCAGTCTATTTTTTTTAAACACCCATTAAGCTTCTGACAACGTTCAACTGCCGTATCCTAAAGCGACTGGGATCCACTACTTTCATTCAATCAGAAGCTCCTGACCACGATTGACGTTACTTATCTTTGTAGATCGGATAAGATTAGCTCAGACTAATGCCGTTAAGAATTGTTTATTATCACGTAAATCACCTTCTACTACATTCTCGTTTCCACTATAATTTCTACAACACTACAAATTCACATGTGTCTTAAGTTAAATACAAATTTCCTGCAGGAGCGAACAATGTCAACAAATCCTTGTAGGCACCTATTTCAACAAAACTGTTCAGTCACTGAACCGTACACCTTGATGTATTGTAACTGGGTTTACTTTCGAATCTGTCAGCTACAAAGGTAAATAAACTACGCAGCGTGCCAAAGCGAACGAGAAGGTACGCGAATGAACGACATATCGGTTTGCGTGCAGGGTCGGTGGACTGGAAAATGAAAATGAAATGGAAAATGATAACGTAATTTATTAATGTTAAAGAATATTAATAGAAGAGAGTCAGTCTTGAATACCACCATTCCATCTTTTCGTGGTTGTCGTAAGAGATAACTAATAAGGGACATAGGATAAAGAATAAGGGACAAAACCCAGGAGATATGTAACAGCGTCTTCCTGTCGACAACATTGACGCCTTGCCAGTCGCGGCAAAAACCCTTATTAGAGGAGAAATGGACCGCAAAAGATTAATAGATAGAAAAAAAGATTGTTGTAAAGGAGTTCCCCTATGTTTCTACCGGCAACAGAAATACGTCATCTGTAAAAGTTTAAACCGCTTGCTATCACGATTTATAAGATTCAGCCTGCTGACATACTGACAGACAGACGGACAGCGGAGTCTTAGTAATAAGGCTCCGTTTTCACTTTTTGCATGCGGAACTCTAAATATGACATTCGTAGATAATGTTGTATACGCATTGATCAATAATCCTTCATATAATATATCTGACAGCCCTAGGCTTATATGTCGTAAGGTAACGTCTTGTGAACGCCTGATTCGCGGTCATTGCCATTCGAAACTGTACCGACCAAAAAAACCTGGACCGCTTCGGGTCACTGCGATACCCGACCTCGTATGAATCGTTACGCAGCAATGATTGTGGGGGGACCTAGATATAGTGGTGGAATGTGTTCTAAGAGTTTTTTTTAGTCGCAATTATTGATACATTTTAATACTCTGTATCTTAAGTGATTATCCTATATATTCCATTTTCTCCTGTGTTATTTTTTGTTACCAATCTAATTTCTTGCATTTGTATTCCATTTAAGTGGTAATATGTACACTAAACATACTAAAAACAAATTCTATAAAGACTTGCTTGCTATAAAAATCACAATCTTTTACCTTTGGGTTTTTTTAAATACAAAGGTACTGTCAGAGAACTAATGATATATAATTATAAATACAGATACTGTCAGAGGTCAAACTAACCTTTGACACTATGCTACTCAGTAATTTATATATCATTGCCATTTACTTATATATGTTTCGAGTAATCCTGTTTATAATTTTTTACATAGTCCGCACAATAAATTATTTTTGAACACTATTTTAGAGGATATGGTCAACTTTTAAAAAGTTATGTATTTAATCATTCATCTTTTTAATTGGCAACGGTTAACAGACGCCGATCAATCGAAGTCCTAATAATTACTTGATGGTCATTTAATTCTAAGACCGACTTTTTATCTGTTCAAGCTAAGAAAATTATACTGATTACAACTGGTCATTACATCAATTAAAGTAATTTACAATTAGAATCCCTGGAAAGAACTTACAATTGTCTAATTTGAATGTATCGAATGCTTTGATGAACGATGAAAGCTTGAAAGGAAGTTTAATGGTCTAATGAAATAACAATTACTATTGATTATACCCCTCCAGGAGATGAGAATTTCTATGGTTTGGAAACCACCGCCTCTACTCATTATTCCAGTAGAACGGAAATATGATTATATGTATTGGATGGCGAAGAATGAATCTAATCTTTGCCAATGTTCAAGACATTGACAAATAATATTCGAACGGTCAGAAAACAATTAGAGGAGTGCGGTAAGACGTAAAAATTGTTATTAACTTATTTGAAACAATATCTCCCAATTAGGATTTTTTATTAAATGTGCCCGTAAGTATTAAACATGGATAGGTCAAAAGTCAAAATGCAGGTTTATTAGCGGATAGTCCATTAATTTTAATTGCATCAAATACAAAATGTACTCCTACTTCCGTCTTTCATTTACTAGCTTTAGTCATAAGAAAATGACTCACGATTTGGAAACTAAAGACAATTATATTTATAACTAGCTTATTTACGCAGCTCGCCCGTTTCGATCACGTTTACCACGATAATAAGTGTTAATCATAATCTTATGTGTTAATCCAGGTCATAAATAATCTATGTGCCAAATTTCAGCGAAATTAGGAAAGTAGTTTTTGCGTAAAATACTCACATAAATGTACACACTGCCCACAAACTTTCGCATTTATAATATTAGTAAAACAAGTGGAACGTTGTCTGTTGCCAAACAACTGACAAGATTGTGATGAAATTAAAAGGATATAAACTTACTCAAGCAGTATTAAACCAGTAATCGTTTACCAAAAAGCGAAAGCAGTATACATCATTTATAAAAGAATCACGTTAGACAGTTTTATGTCACTTGACACGTTAATATTTTGACTAATTTAAACGAATGTCACAATTTCTCCAGTGTGATAATTACTGTAATTATTATATCGTACACGCGATAACTTTAACATTTTTTCAGAATTTATCTGATAGAAATTAAAAGTACAATCTGACAGCCTACATCAAGTAAACACTGTCTCCAATTTAAACATTCAATTCGTTGGCAGAGAAACTGTACACGCAATCACAATATAGAAACTTGAAGAACATGCAACTCTCCTAATGCTAGATAGAAATTATTCAAGCATATTCAACATAGTAAGCCTGCACACGATATGATTTATAGCTTCAATAAAATATTAAGCAGATGATAATACGGCGATATAGAAGGTTAAGAGTTCGATTACCTTTGTTTGGAACTATGAACACCATTCACAGAACCTGATTCGCAAATAGATTTAACTGGAATCTAAATCCAAATAGTTGTTTGCATTTCCGAGTACTGACCGCTGACTCGTATGCTCATAGGTTTTTTTATAATGTATGGTATATCGTGCTATTATTGCTAAGAAATAATTATACTGTGGTGTCGGATAGACGTACCTATTTGATTCAAAATTCTTCAAGAAAATCCATACGTAATAAAAAAAATCTGGAAAGGCTGGAAAGGTTTACTACAATTAAACATTTTGATGAGTAAATAACATTACGCTTAATAGGAAAAAGTTCAAATAATTTCTATTCTCTGCTTCACACTGTACACAGGAATAAATCTTGACAGAGACAACTTGGTATATTAAACTGCCCGACATACATAAGATATTTACTTTACCCTAAAAGCAACGAAACTTTAAAAGCAACGAAATTAATGCTAAATCTTAGACCAAGTCAAGATTTGCATAAGCACCCGAGACACATGTACAGAACAATTCCGTCGCTGTTCTTATACCTATAAGATCTTATTTTCGTTCACAACCCAGCCGCCTCACGTCATAAGGTGGGACAAAGGCACGAACGGCCACATTCCTCGCCAAGGTCGATGCACATCGTTCGAGCAAAGGACATTCATTATGTGGGTAATTAACTACATAAGCCATATTACGACTAGAGCTTAAATAATATTTTAATCATAGGCTTCAAGTCTGTTTAAAGTAAGTGATGTAAAGTTTGGGTGCTAAAATGGAACCTTGTGCATTTTCAGAAGATTTTCTCTCATTCTCTTCAGAAGTGTCATTATGAAGATTATTCTTTTAGTATTCATAAGGTTTAAGGAACAATGTGAATTAAAGATGAGTAAAGCCATTTGGTAAAAAGTTTTATACAATTTACACATAATGAAAATACGTAACATGTACGTTAGCTCTAAAAGGCCAATCCATCCAAGGTCTATGTTCATCTTTAGAAGGAAATAAATAAATTAATTAAATGTGCACCTAGCAAAACCATAAATAGACTAACAAAGTGTTAAGGTCAACACTATTATGGATACAACAATAGTAATGGCATTATTGTCTCGTAAGGAGTTAGGCCATATTCCACCACATTGGCTAAGTGCGGATAGGTACTTTTGAAAATAACTATTAGACTTAAACTATCTCTTACTTGAACGGTGAAAGGACCTCGTGATGGTCTCTTTCGCCGTTAAAGTAAGAAATAATTTTCATTTCGAATACGACATTATACTCGTATCAGGTATTCGAAAATCGAATCCCTCGCTTGACAGGCCGATTTTCTACCACTATGCTATCACGGTAATAGCGGCTTCGATTCCCGGCTAGACAAACAAAATATGTACCTGTCTTTGTGTGTGAATATAACATTTATAGCCCTTACCATATTTTAACGTAAAGTTCTTTTACATATGCTTAATAGTTCACCATTTATTACCATGTTAATGAGAGCGTTTATATCGTCGTCTCGATTGTAGCTACTAATCATCTGACCCCGTCGAATATGGTTAAGTAATTAGAACTAATCACTGCTATCGCGTCGTGAGCTTACTGAAGTTATATATAATTATTTTAGTTCCACTTGTTTAATGCTTCGGTTAGAGCATAATTGCATGTATTGACTTATCAAATCTGCCTTTTACTAACACATTAACAACATGTATCAAGTTTTACATAAATATATACATATAGGATGTTTTTGAAAACATACCTCTTTTTGTGTCCATGGCACTTATGGCACAGGAGAAAATCCTAGTGTAGATATAGCGGCAGCTACTGAACAATTGCTTAAGCCAGCAATTGTTCAGTAGCTAAGCGACAAGATAGTTGCTTTAGCGACTATCATTTAAACAATAGTGGTCCATGAGCGGTCAGTCTAAAGGAAAACATCATTAGGGAACATTCTAAGACTTTTCTGTAATAATTAGATCGGTGAAATGATACCGCAGCAGGCTAAAGTTGTTATAGCGTATCTGTTCTCATTTTAGGAGCCTTAAGTCCAACAGTGATGTCCCACACATCACTATTTTCATCAAAGTAATATTAGAGCGTAGCTATTTAACGAACGACTAAATTTTATTGCAAATTGTAATTGATAAAGCGTCCAATTGTTATTTTTATACTATAGGCATGTGTTTATCAGACTATTTCTGTATTTCCGCCCGTCATATGTGACGCATACGTGTAATTATGAGTCGTGGACAGTTTACAACTATAAAAAAATAAGGTTTATCTACTATTTAAATTATCCAATTTTGTAAGCATTGGCGGAGAATTCCAAAAACTTTAGGGCCAATTTCCTGTGTTTTGTTGAAATTGAAAATCAAATACTTTCTTATAGAGATGACACCAAAAAATACACATGATTAACTTTTGATCTTCTTTACAGCGCAATGTTTAATTGGCAAGATCTTAGCAGTTGCATCTATTATTATTTTACAAAAGCGCTCAACTTGGATCACTTTTAACATATAGGGGATATATGGAGTATACTTTACTGGAGGTGATTGATAGATAACTGACATTGTCTAATGACGATTGACTCTGACAAAATGTTTGAAGGTTGCTAGAGCCCTTTGAGGTTCGACTTCAAACACACCACCGCCACACCTATTTCTACCTAATAACAAAGTCTGTAGTTGTTTATATCTATGGGCGACAATGTCCACATACCATCAGGTGGACTGCATTTTCGTTTGCTACGTAAAACCGTACGATTGAAATTGTAAACCAAATTAGCGACAATAACAGTACGAAAACATGAAACGTCGTTTGAAGATGGTAGAACTCTTTGTGGTGCGACTCCGGAAGCACCACTGCCACATTTATTTCTGCCTAATAACAGCAGTGTTATGCGCTGTTGTGTTCTGGTCTAAAGGGTGTGGTAAGGGAGACAAACTTTTCCGAGGCATTCCATCTTAGTCCTCAGGGGTAGCAACGCATCTGTGGCTAACCTTAGGTGAGACTTTGATCTTACTTAGGGTTGATTACAGATATCCATGGGCGGCAGTAGTCACTTACAATCAGGTAGGCTGCATACTCGTTTGCTACTTCCATACTATAAAAAAAATGAAAATGATGTACCTACATGCTTTATATAGCGGATTTTTATAGAGATGACCTAATTCGGCTACAATTTCTGTTGAGGATTTTACCCCAGCCTTATTGAGATATTACCCTAACGCAACTTATTACATCAAAAAAAAATATAAATTACATAAAAAAAAGATAAACCCACTGACTTTCTTGCCGGATCTTCTCAGTTGGAGTCGTGTTCCGATCCGGTGGTAGTGTAAGAAAAAATATTGTAATTGACAATTTGTAAGTGCCACCGTAGGCCTATGCAAAATAAAGATATTTCATTTCATTTCATTTCAAAAAAAGGGATCGCGCGTAATACCTACTACAATACGTAAATGTTTATTATTACTAAATTTTATGATGGTCGTACCTCAAGTCGTAGCAAGCTCGCCAGGTAACCTATACGAAATTTACGGCAAGCCAATGACTCAGACCGGAAAGCTAAACGACCTGAGTTACCACCGTGAACCCTGCGACCGCATTCCGGAGTTGAAAGCAATTTTATCACAAAATTAATAACAGATACTCATACGCTCCCTTAAACGGAACTTTGTATCGTTTAGCACGTCAATGCAAAAATGCTTTATTACTTTGCAAGTAAGAAACTTTATAAATTGATCTTTTTAATTTACTTTTTTTGCCCCACTGCGTCAGAAGGAGGGTAATGTTTTTCGAGCGTATGTATGTATGTTTGTATATATGTTCATTTCCTTGGCACGCGCTACAGCCCAAACGGCTTGACGGATGGTGACGTATGACATATCATTAGAAACGTTAAGTGACATAATAAAATAAAATAAAAGTGACATGGGATATATAATTTTAAAAAATGGCGTCTGGAAATCGAGGAAAAAGGGGAAAAGGGAGGACTTTTTTTTAGTACAGTAGTTAAACACGGAGTCATACACGAAGGGTTTTATAACTTCTATAATTTTCATCCAATGACACGTCAGGTAAACTGCACGTATATCACATAAAACAACTTCTTATGAGGTCAAAAACCCTCACTTCCTAAGGCGACGGTTACGCTTGGAAAATAGTGAGCGCAGTAGCGGTGATGACATTGTAATAAGATTAGAACAGTACTCGCTTCCACCTATACTTCCACACATCGATAGTAATGAGATTATTTAAAGTAGCACAAATGAATTAGGAACACTTGTTTACCAGCTCATTGTAATTAATTATGGCTGAAATGATTGAGTTGAACCTAAGTTCTAAAAAAAATCACCAACCTATGCCTCAATATGATAATGGCACAGAAAGTACTTACAAGAAAATAATAAGAAAACTATTTGACGAAAAAATTAACCCACATCAACATTACCACAAATTAAAAAGTAAAACTGTGTTACAGAAGACTGTTAAGTTTGTTTTTTTATAAATGTGTCTAAATTTAAAATCGACTGAATTGCATTTTTTGAAATGTTAAATAACAGGATATTGAATCACGATATAAACTGTGTCCAATACAGACATTCATACTGACATCCTTTCCAATTATATGTTAGTGTACAGATAATATATTTAAAACATCCAAACATCCATCCCGGTTGCAGCGCGTGCATGCATTTTCTCAAGAGACAGTCCATGTCTCCTCACTAATTAGCTAATTATAATAAATGTTTAATGTACAAGCGTTGAAGGCCCCACACAATGATTCCTTGTAAAACTTGCGCCATAAATGTTTATAATCAGACTACATAATAATAATTAATATCGTAGGAAATTCAACTTCCTACTTCAATGCCATAATAGGTAAATAAAGCCCTCTGAGAACATCTGGTCTTCTCTCTTAGAAGCCTCTTTTATCAACATTTTTCAATCTATTTATAATTGGATTGTACTATTCGCAGCGCTTGCTTAAAGTATGAAATATCGATTTACCGACCGAATTTATCTTAATAAAATTTTCTGTGTTTTACATAAAACCTTATTATATGTATGTCAATTTTCAAAATTGTCGGAAGTTCAGAAGTACCGGGTTTAATGATTGATACAAGAAAAAAAAAATGGTAAAAGGAAAACAAAAATGGCTACTATAAAGTATAAATTACTATAACTGTTCTTTTATAATATTTATTCTTTCAGACAACGAAACCAGAAACCCTTGGCCCTTTTAGTAACAAAGTTTAGCACCGTCCAATCGGCATTGATATGTTGTATTAAATTTTGTGACAGTACCAACTAGAAGGCGAATTACAATGATAGCCACATCGTGCATATCAAGTACTCTTCGATAACACATTAGCTTGCCTACGTCTATGTATCAGCTACTCATGTAGCCGATACTTAGACAGGAAAATACTAAACTGCGATTTATTGTTATTTTACAGTAGTGCAATGAAGTGTAATAAAGTAACGTAACGTAAATGTAATTTTTTTTAATTAAAAAATAAATGTCGGTTTTTACATGGCAACAACATTACCAATATCATTAAAATTACATTGCTCACATTGTTATTTTTAACCAACTTTCAAAAAAAGGAAGGTTATCAAAGAAGGAAGAAAGTTCTCAATTCGACTGTATTTTTTTTTTGTTAAGTTATTTTCAGCTACGCTTCTCTCTCATTCATTTAACTTAACTGCCGATTACTAACTTACGTTATCATTTTGCAGTCCATAGGATATTTTTTTTCTTAACTTTATTATACTTATTATGTGGGTAACTTACAGCTTAACTTTAGGCATGAGTTACATAAAAAATAATGTTTTAAAAATTGAAGAATATTATAGTAATCAGTGCTACCCCCAGCGTCGCGTTTATTTATTTTCTTTACCTCTAAGTTCACACATGTTTCATCGCGTTTTGGAGTCCGTCGTCCGTCCGTTCAAAGGGCTATAACGTAAACAGTGTGGTCATAAATTATGATTAAATCTAAAGATGGTAGAGCCCTTTGTGGTTGGACTTCAGAGGTACTGCCACATCTATTTACGCTTGATAACGCAGTTTCATTCTGAATATTACTTTTAAAAGACACAGCACGAAAAGTTCCTGCACAACTACCTTCGGTCTATCGTACAAACATAATACTCTCAGTAACAAAATCAAATTTGGTCAACCTAAAACTCTATGAATTGTGTAATCGAATTGGATTGAAGCAATACAATAAGGTGTCAAGGCGTCATGGCGACGCGTCTCGAATACTAAGCCTATGGCTACACAAAATTGCCTCTTGGGTAATGTATGACGCATTCACGGAATATGTTACATTAAATATGTATGACTAAGTGTTTTGCTTTGAAAATACATTTTGCTTACGCGTAAACTTCGTACGTACTTCTATCTGAACTGACCCAGATGGGTGTGAAGCGGTATTTAAAAATAATAATAATAGCTTACATTATTGTGTAAACATTTATTTATGACATGCGTCAGATGTATCGTTGGTAGAAAATACGTAACAATAGTCACCAAATATACACACATTAACTGGACCGATCGAGTATTAGTATTTATTTTAAATTATGTATTATTTGTCTAGATATTTAAGCTTCTACTATAATATTTCATATCATGTTCCCATTTTGGGTATAAGAAAGTATTGATTAATAGAGGTACCGTGTCTAAGTGTTCTTCCTATAAATTTGTAAAACAATTTTTCGGGGATTCTTCAGTCTAAATAAATCCCGTTTTAGGCCGAAAGTTAGACTTTACTTAGAGAAGCCTATTTCGGTTGAAAAATCGCATTCGGTCGGTTACTAATATATAAAACGAAATTTTAAAGCTGAATCTAATCTATGTGCCACTTTCCCCATTATTCAATAGTAAGATAGAATCTATTCCAGTCCGGTGGTAGAGTAAGAAGAATATTGTAACTGTCATTTTGTAAGTCTCCTCGCTATGCCTAATAGAGAAATTTAATTTAATTTCAATAAGATTCCGAAAAAAAAATAGTCATATTCAAATACATCCTAAATGTATTCCTATTTTATTACTCACAGGTAAATCCACATACTTATTCATGTAAAACAATGCAATAGGTAGGTACCCCGGCGAAATGCTACAAGTCACCTTGTATTTGTACGTGAGGTAACAGCGTAATGAAGGGTGACGTCATTATCAGTATAGCATACTTAATACGCTAGATCGATATTTATCATGAGATGAGGAACTTGATTAGTAAGTTCTTGGAAGACAGCGCAAAAGGATGTGTTAAGTTCGCACTTTGATTATAAGAACATACGTTTATCGTAAGACTTCTGTTTTGGACGAGAAATATGTTTTGAACAGACATTTTTTTCTAATACACCGTAAAAGACAGTCTAATTCATATTAAAAGCAAAAAACAAGTATTAGAACACTTCATGGTTCTACCCCAGAGCACCATTACCATACTTATTTATTCCTCAAACCAGCGTTTGAAGAGTTTGGTAATATTTATCCGAAGGGTTCCCACTTAGTTCTTGGCAAAGGGTCAGGGGAACAAATGCATGTGTTACGTCTGGAAGATCTCTAATCTAATTTGAGCTTGATTATAGTTGCCCATGATAGGCAGTGGCCACTTTCCATCAAGTAACTTTACACACTTTTACACCTCAATCATATAAAATAAATTGCGTTAGATACCACAATTAAGAGTGTATTACAAAAATACCAGTAGAAAATAGGGAAAGACGAACTTCACCAAGGCGATAAATATTTTTCTTATCACGCCTGTCAATTGTCACGTTTGTCATAAACGTATGCGTGCGATACCTAATTGATCTATTACTGTGTTTATTTTCATTCCGTGATAAATTACTTGCATAATTGCAATTGGGATGCTTATGTTGCATACCTGGATCAAGACTATTAAAAGTAAAGTTAATTTAATTGTAATTTTAATTTATTAGACCGTCAATTCTGATATACCGTGTTCACCTGTAATTGTGGGTAGACGACCTGTTTATTTCAACTTTTCCAAAATAATTTATTAAGTGTATGCTACGTTGGTGAACCTTTAATAAATAAAATGTACTAAAACAAAAGAAAACGTCTTACTGATTATTAAAAAAAAAAACCCTTCTTGTCTGATCTTAAACTTATTTTCTTCATAAATGTATCACAAATATAAAAATAAAACAGTATATTTATTGAGGTTCTATTAAATACAAATTTAATTGAAATCATTTATAAACATAAATACAAAATAATAGTACCCCGTAATAGTAATTCATAGTGGAAGTGACTTACTGTTCCCCGTATTACTACAATGATGCCTCAACACCACATTTAGCTTTAGTCAGAACCTTATCTACACAAACACTACCTATCTAACTACTGTTAGTAGATAACATAGTATGTAAAATATGTGGGCAGAACTACTTAATATATGAATGATTTTCATACTGAAATGAAAGTAGGATAGGGGTTCTAACTAATGTCACACAGATGCATTTCCTAAATCTAAGTTGGGATGCGTTATGTTAGTATCTCCGCTTACCAGCCTCTTAAAACCAGACAACAGTAACTATATCCTTGTTTTAAACTGAAACTTAAGAATAATTCTAAGGTGGTAGAACCAATTATTGGCTCTACCACCTTTTGAAGGATGAATCATGTTGTTTTACACTTGAGGCATCACCACTCAATACCTATTTCTGTCTTATTATTGCAGTATTATGTGCTACTATTTTCAAATTTAAAGTTACAGGTAAGGGAGAGACACAATAATAAATGTGTCCCAATCTTAGATCTTGAGGGCTAGCAATACATGTGTAGGTGGCCTCACATAGGGCTCCAATCCTATTTGGGGGACATATAAATACTCTCTAGATACAATATACCATTGCTAGTTATAAAATAAAAAAAAACTTTCATAAAAACATAGAAAAACTACTCCGATGTAATATTTATTATGTTTAACAATACAAACCATTCTTTGTTACTGGCATTACAAGTAATGCCATTTTTTTGGCAGATCCGAGTAAAATGCTATTCATTCAATAAAAAGGTACTGTTTTCTTGTTGACTGAGTATCAATGACAATTAATGTTTTTATGTTCTGTGATTTTTCACAATACAAATAAAGTAGTGGTAGAGCCAGTACGGTACCACCAAGGACGTATCACAGTAACCTGTTTGTTATATGAAGCAATTCATGCGTTTTGTTGAAGGATGTGGATGCTAGCTAGTCTAAACATGAGGCGACCATCTTAGTCCTCTTGTGTCGTTTTGACTTTATATAGGTAGAACTTCTGTTTTATGTACATTTGGTTATCGATGTCCATGTCAGTGACAACTTACCATCAGATAGACTCATTTGCTACTATAAGTTTATAAATAAAACTATAGTTTCAGTATTTGTAATAGAATAATTTACATTAAATGCAGTGAAATGAACATAATATGTTTTGATATGACAACATTGATATTGGAATATTATCACATGTGTAAACTGCTTGTGTCACATTTAGATTAGATTATATGCCATACACTTAGTCACTTTGTGAAATCCTTTGAACATATATAGATATAAGTCTTTGTCTAAGTATAGATATTATATTATCCTTACATTAAGTACAATTTCTGTGAGAATTAAGTGGCCATATCAAATAGTACAACTATATAAACCACTTTAGCAGTCCTACTACTAAGCAGTGGCCTCTTAAAATCATTTATGCCATTAACCGCAACAATAGTCATGTTTGGATTCATAGATTTTACACACCTCTTCCTTCACTGATGAAGCATGGATATAATTTGGAAAAGTAAGTAAATCATGACTAGAATTTGAAACTGGGCTTACAGTGTAAAATTTGTTGTATTGCTTAGTGTGTGTGTAAATATGACAAACAATATATGGCCCCGATTATAATGACGAATTGAGGATACTGTACAAAGAAATATCTTCAAGTTATAGTAAACAATTTTACAACTTCATTTTATAATTAAATAATTTTATAATTTTTCATTTATAATTAACTTTGTAGTGTAACTAGTATATGTCTTCTTTGGTTAAGGGTGGCAACTAACAGAATGGTGTGAGAGATGTTAAAGGAGGCTTCTGCCATTGGGCGTTCTGAACTGCAAGATATATTATAGTTAATAAAATTTTACTACGATATATCAGTTATTAACATGCGAAAGTTATAAATAAGTGGTTATTTTGTTGATTTATCTTCATATAATGGAAATATACATGCAATACAAAATCTATAGGATTTATATAAAGCAAACGCAACTGGCTCATTTGTTAAAGAAAACTCATTATTCTCAAATTAACGATCTAATCATTGTAATTGAAGACTGCTTTACAGAATTAACTTGTAATGATTGTACACAATTATTTCTTTGTTGAAATAGGTAGATGGCCTGGGCAGTTCTAATCAGAAATGTCAATTCATGCATACATTTAGATTACTAAAGCAGTCTCGAAATATGTGTATAATTTCTGGTATATATCTGTATCTGTAATGTCTAGTATTTCTTGTATAAATTGACGACCCACGTGGTGGAGCAGTCGCCATACCGGTCTGACACGCAGTGAGTCCCGAGTTCAATCCCCATCCAGACTAGATTAAATTTGTGTATTTGTCTTTGTGTGTCCATGGCACCCACAATACAGTAGAAAATCCTACTGTGGGGCTATCAGTGTAAAAAGCGTTCATGTTTATGTTTTTAAGCATTTATAGTATTGGATAATATGAATAAGATTAATGACAAAATTATAAGTAGTGTAGATAATTATATTTGCATTGTCTTAGATATGTGTAATGAGAAGGAATGTGCAATATGCAATACTAGCTGTGCCCCGTGGTTTCACCTGGCTACAACATAAGAAAAAAACAAGCATACTGTCATCCTACACAACTTATAGCCATACTCAATTAATGGATTATTCAACACAAAAATATTTTTTCACTTTGAACCAGTACTTCCAGATTAGGTTAGAGATTAACGCATTCAACCAACAAACTCTTTATAATATTATATAATATATATATAAAGCATAGATTACCAGCTCAAATTAGAAGTGATCAGAAAATAACTGTGATGTCCTGAAAAATTTTAAACTTAACCTTCATCGACTATCATCGGGCTGTTGGCCGCATGTTAGGGAAAATCATGCATTGTTCAGTTAGGATGGATCGGGAATTACCCACATTTATTAAAACAAGATAACTTTTATTGCTTATTATTACCTGTAAACAAATACCCTTATGCATTACTATTAAATCAAAAATGAAATAAAGAAGAAAAAAAAATGTACCAGCGGCCAACAGGCACAGCAATAGTCTGTGAACTTGAAAACTGACTGTAGCTGTTAAGAGTTAATGAATATTTTAAGTAATAATTTAATTACATGAAAGATTGAATGTTTAAAATATTTTTGAGTTACTTGGTAAGCATGTTGGACTGACTTAAAACCCTTCATAAAGGGAGGAGAGCCAAACTGTAAATAAATTATTAATAGTGTTGGTGTAGGAAAAATCAGCCAACTTGAAATAGGTGATTACGGGCATCCACTGCATGTACTATACATATCTGTCTGTAAAGGAACATAGTGTTACGAACTATATACTATTGTCTATACTTTCGAAAAGTAAGTGAACACATTCTATAGAAATGTTATATTTTTGAGCTTTATAACTTATTTATTTATTTAATAGGTCACCAAAATGCTGATCACTAATACATTTTATTGTAATGGTACATTTAGTTGCCATATGAGTGCCAGCACAATTAAAGGCGACGACAACATGCAAAACATCAACATTATCAATGTCAAAAATTAAAAATGGTTAAACTATTTTATTATAAAAAAAAATATTTACAGAGGTCAACATTACATTATGGATATATTTACTTAATATATAAGGGGTTTATTGATCGTAATTATAGATAATTATTGTAATTAGAGGCTTACATAAAATACAGTAGTTTTTGTCAATTAGAATTATGTATTTTGTTAACGCAACATCATGTTGTTTTTAATTACATATTGCTAATTATGTTTACGTTTATGGTTTAAGTTGTAACTCAGGTTACAATAGGATGCATAGTCCTAATAAAACTATATTATCGTAAATATAATTTTATAAAAGACAAATGTATCGTTATTCATGTTCAATATTCAAATTTTATAGTTAGAATCCCACGTTAAAATAGGTTACAATTTCGTGTCCGGTCAAGGCAGACCACACGCGGAGCCTTCTTTCTTACTAAGGAGTGCTTAAGACGTAATATACAATTCCTTTTATTACGGCATTCGAAACTTAAACTATTGCAAAAGATTAAAGATTTCACATCTTTCTAATTGCGTTATACTTTATTATTCTGTAAGCACAGGTAGTGGGTTTGAACCGGTAACGAAAATTATAAATGAAATACCTGTGCAAACTGCTCTCGGATTTCCACTAACTCTTCCTCGGTCAATTTTGAATTATCTGCCATCGTCAACCAAGTAGTATCACTAATATCACAAAAAAAATCACAACATCGACAACAGTACGGCAACTGTAAAATGTACTTGTTCTGCGAACACCTCACTTACACTATAGTATGTATAAAAAGAATTAAAAAAAGGAATATAAAATCACAGCACACTTAGCAACTATAATTTATAGCAAAAGACGCACAGAAATCTTCACTACTTTGAAATGTATGTGCTTTACGATAACGCGTTCACTTACTACGAACGAAAGTCACGCACGACATGAAAACGAATCACGTCGTTCACAATCGCCTATGGCCAATAGACGATCTGCACTTAGTGCTTAAGAAAATTGTTGCCCATACACAAATGCATAAAAAAATAAAAAAAAACTTATGTTTGTGGACAAAATAAACGTTTTTTTTTGTAATTTGTATAAGAAAATCTCGTTGATATAAATATATTTTTTTAAATTGAAATAATTTAAACAACAATATTTCATATCACGCTTATGTAGCAACATTGAATAATTTCATGAAATTGTCAGTAGGTGGCGCTGTTACGATGAAAGAGTCATCTAGTGAACATAAATGTATAACTTTTAATTTGGCATTTGTTCAACATTATATTTAGTATCGCTACTCGACGCTAGGTGACGATAGATGTCTATTACTAGAATGTTCTTGAAGTTTCAGATTTCAAATGATATTCCATACTTTTCTACCAGTGATTTTAAACCTTAGGGCCGTAAGATATTACTATTTACAAAAGATGATGGACTTATATTTTAGGATGGGAAATTAATTCGTGATTGTTCTAGAAAAAAACATAAAGGACAATACATAAAACGATTTTTTAAATTCGTTTCTGCTTTGTCTTAAAAAGGATACTCGGTTCGTACGATCATCAATGTTAGTGTTATTTTAGTACAATTTTAAATTAAAACTACATATTAGCACTAATAATAGAAAGCAATCCAGAAGATGAATAGCAACATGAATGATCTACTGCTATTGAATGGGAATATAATAATTCTAGGAAGTAAAGTTGTGGGCAAATTGATGGATGGCTAGTTTTATTTAGTCTTTAAAAGTAGTAACCGTTTTTTTTATTATTTTTAAACATTTAGGTACTACATTGATATTTACTTACACATAAAAAACATTTGTCTACATAATTTGGAAATTACCTATTCACTTTTAATGTTCTTAAACGTATTTAAAATTATTTTACTAAAAGGTCACAAAAAGGAAATAAAATAATATATTTATGTGTTTTGATTTAAAAACAACAATATCTGAAACATTACGTTACATTAAATTTAATAATTAAAAATAGAGTAAAATCCATCCCATGAAGAAGCGACCCGCAGTGAAAGAGCCACTGCTTTCGGGAATATTCTACCTTTGTCGAGAACGCGATGTAGAATAAATACAGCTGCGCGCGCCGGTACGACATCAGTTGAATACGAACAATTGAGAGCGCTGAGCTTGTCAGTGAACTGCGTAGTAAAAGCTATTATACCGTTATTTCCTGCGAATTTTTAAATAGTTGATCGATAATTCAGTACAATGTCTCTGCTACCGTTGCTCTTCGATTATGAATTTGGACGTCCTCGCCGCCTGGCGGACCAGCATTTCGCCTTGGGGATTACGCCCGATGATCTGCTGAGCGTCGCTGCCGGGCCTATGATCAGCAGGGAGTACTATCGTCCATGGCGTCACATGGCCGCCGCCGCTCGTGACATGGGCTCCAGCATCAAATCCGACAAAGACAAATTCCAAGTGAACCTAGATGTCCAGCATTTCGCGCCGGAGGAGATCTCTGTGAAGACCGCAGACGGTTACATCGTGGTTGAAGGGAAGCACGAGGAGAAGAAAGACCAACATGGGTTCATTTCCCGGCAGTTTACCCGTCGTTACGCTATCCCGGAAGGCTGTTCTCCCGAAAATATTGAGTCGCGATTGTCTTCGGATGGTGTTCTAACCGTGACCGCCCCAAGGGTGGCGCCTGCTGTGCAGGGCGAGCGTAAAGTACCCATCACGCAGACCGGACCTGTACGCAAGGAAATTAAAGACCAAGCGAATGGCGACAAGGCGGAATAAAAAAACCAAACTCGAGTATTATTTTATGTTATTCCCTCACGGTTATGTGATAACGTGATATTTTACTATTAGGTACTACTGCATTTAAGTTTACAAGTGATTCCTTTGTTCTCTGCTTTAAGACTGAAATTTTAATTTAATAAATTTGTAATTCCTATTTATGTTTTTTATTGCAGTCTCCAACCCTATTTACAAATTGCTCAAGGTATTTAAACACATGAGTTGTACTTAAAACCTTCTTTTACTAAACCAACACACATTAAACGCTACCAATACACACCACACTACTAAGAGTTTCTTTAATAAATTCTCCACTTTAGTTACGATATAGAAACATAGCTGTGATAATTTTAATACTTTAATTTGTAAGTTTAACTGGATAACTTTGTAAATTTCATATTGGTTAAATATTGTATACTTCATAAAAATTGAAGTTTTCTTTAAAAATGCTGCATGAAGCTTGAATTCCAATTTCAAAGCATAGAAATGGTAATAGTAGTTATTTAATACTATTATTTGAAATCAATTGATTCACAAGGTATTCTTTTGTAATTTGTTTCTCTGTGAAGGTTAATGTTAATCATAACACAACACAACTCAAATCTTCCCGGCTATGCAGTTTATGTATCAATCATGCATTTCACGGGACTTACAAGAGTACAAACAAAATTTAATATTCCTGCAAAATTATATGAACAACGAAGAACATAAGTTTGCAATACTACTCGACGCTGACAATAATATTTTCGTCAACCCATTATTGACCCACTGGCATGACATGTGTTATC
The DNA here is from genome assembly GCA_002930495.1 of Cecropterus lyciades. Classification (NCBI taxonomy): domain Eukaryota; kingdom Metazoa; phylum Arthropoda; class Insecta; order Lepidoptera; family Hesperiidae; genus Cecropterus; species Cecropterus lyciades. The sequence goes on along the minus strand of MOOZ01000684.1, from coordinate 143,659 downwards.
TTTCAGAATGAGAGTTTTTTAGGCCTTCACAGATTTTTGAGAACTCTTGATGTGAAACATTTATAGGCGCACGTAAACCTGATCGTTCGCGTAGCGATCGCCACACCGTATATATTATAGCGCCATCTGTTATACATTCTCGGAACCATTAAGTATTGAACAAAACTATGCGGACTGCGATGTTATTTCGACTTAGTGTTTGGTACTGTTCGTAGATGGCGTTATTTTCATTATGCTGTATATTTAGTTCCTGTAGCAATCTTGTCTTTTATACATATTACGGGTATGAACACGATGTTTCACATCTGCCAGGCATCCCGTGACTGCTATTTTTTATTTATAGAGAACATTCAGGTTCCCTCAAGATATTTAACGTGACCGTACGTAAAGATAATTAATTTCTAATACGCACATAATTCTAGAAAAATCAGTCGTGCCTGGGATTCGAACCTTGGACCCTCGATTGAGAGGCCGAGTTTTAACCATAATGCTATCACTGCATCGTTTAGTATTGCAACTTGTTAATTTTAAACCATCAATTGTAGCGATATTAACCATGGTATATGTTTTCTTGGGCTACTGACAGTCGTCAATTAACAATTTTCAGTAGTATATCTATAAAACAGGATATCAAGATAAAGATTGCCGTAAAACAAAATATTTTTATTTTGTAAAACAGAACGTATAGGAGAGCAAGAGAAAAGAAAGTAGACATCTACATATATATTTATTTATAATACTTTCTTAAAGTGGTAACTTAAGCACTTCAGTGCAAAGCGATTGTGAGTGCGATGCACTCTCCGTACTTTGATTCGACAATGGAATTGGCGCAATAAAAACAAGTTATAAAATTTTTATATACATACTTGGCACGTATTGTTCGGTGCTTAGTATTCCATAATTAGCTTCCAGGAGTGTGGTAACTTCAATTGTATGAAGTGAAACTTAATTTTGGAACAAAGTAACCTGCTAATTACCGATAAATTAATAGAAAATGCTAATAGAGAAGAATAAGATGATAATGGGTGTATTTTATTTATTTCAACAACATATTATACATAAAAGAGGGGAAAGGGTTATTTTATTAATAAAACGAATTGGTTCCCTTTGAAAAAAAGGCGGCACGGGACGCCTGGTAGATATGAAACATCGTGTTCGTACAAGTAATATGCATAAAAGACAAGATTGTGACAGGATCTAAATATATAGCCATCTACGAAATGTACCCCGTAATTACAATAAGTCTTACTAACACCGCAACCCCTTTATTTCGATACTTAATAGTTCCGAAATGTATAACAGATGGCGCCAGAATAAATACGTGTGGCAATCGCCACGCCAACAATCAGGTTTACGTGCCCCTATAAATCTTTAACATGAATAATCTATATAAATAATATAAATAACTAGCTGCGCCCCACGGTTTCACCCGCGTATTAGTTACTACAAAGAAAACTAATTTATGTATTTATTTGGATAAGAATAAATATTATATTTATAAAACAACTTCGCAAATAATGCATTTACAAATAATGCATTTACAAATTTGGTTAGCATATAAAAGGGTACCGTGAGTTTACCTGAAAAGATAGACATATGCTGTCGCTGACTTTTTTTTAGAACTTTTAAAAGGTATCAATTCTGTCATACATAATTTTACGAAACTTTACCCGTTTACGCAGCGCATGCAACGGAAGCTCTCATTAGAAAAAAAAAACCCCGATTTTGAAACATTATTCATTTTTGTTCCGCTCCTGTTAGTCTTCGCGTGATGATATATAGCCTATAGCCTTCCTCGATAAATGGGCTATTTAACACCGAAAGAATTTTTCAAATCGGACCAGTAGTTCCTGAGATTAGCCCGTTCAAA
>MOOZ01000684.1:111226-124555 GCA_002930495.1 Cecropterus lyciades | reverse complement strand
ACAAACACCCAGACCCAGAACAGAAATCTAAACTCATCATTCAGATTTCTATCTGGTCGGGGATCGAACCCGGGACCCACTGCGTGTCAGACCGGTAGGGTGACCGCTCCGCCACGCGGGTCGTCAAATATTATCATATTATCCGTTGTTTATAATATTAGTAGGTATAATACTATGTTCTCCCCTTAAAACATTATTTAACTGACATAAAGTCATGAATACAAAGTCTTGTGATATAGGCCAGTTGCCAACAAATATTGTGGTAGGCTGATTCCCTTTACTATAGTGTTATTATACATTTAAATTAAATCACACAAACTTAATTTACCTAAATGGTATGTTATTTTCAAAAAGATATTCGTGTGTACGGACGAAATTAACTACTGCAAATATACATTGATAATGTAAACAAAAAGATAAATTAAGATTGCGATTTGAATTTAAATGTTGTTGTTAAAATATATTTGTTGGACTAGTTCTATTTTAAACTATCATGGAATGTTTTATATGTACTGTTATTTAATAATATTCATTATAATAAATATTGAACTATTTATTTTAACTACACTTTGTCAATTGATAGTGAATAATACTAAAAAGTATATGAAATTAAATACTACTAAAATCGTCCGTGTTTTATTTTTCAGAAATTAACAAAAAGTAAGATTGGAGTAAAAAAAACAAAGGGTAAATTTTAAAATGCAAAATTTTAATAAAAATATATGACAATTATATCAAAAAATAATAATCAGTCTCGTTCATCAGTAAGGAACCAATGTAAAGTCACCTTGAATAGATCCTGGGTCCAGTTTACTTCTCCTCCTTCTCTTCCACATTCACGAGTTCGTCCTTGATGTCCTTCCTGACAGGTCCGGTGTGGGAAATGGGCACATTCCTCTCTCCCTTCTGCACATCAACCTTCCTAGGAGCAAGAACTGTCAGAACGCCATCAGAAGACAGCCTGGATTCAATAGCATCAGCATCTGAATCTTCAGGGAACTTGAAACGCCTAACGAACTGCCTGGAAACGAAGCCATGTTCATCTTGCTTTTCCTCGTGTTTTCCCTCCACTACAACGTAGCCATCGGAAATCTTCACGGTAATCTCGTCAGGGGCGAAATGCTGCACGTCAATATTAATCTGCCACTTGTCCTTTTCCATCTTGATCGTAGATTCCGTGTCCTTCGGCCACCACATCCTGAACCTCGGAATCACAGGGCTTGTTGCTGCGGTTACCAAGTCTTCTGGAGTCAGGGCAAGTCCAAAGTTCTGGTCAAGAATACGCCTTGGCCATTGGGGTAGGTTGTAGTCGAAGAAATAAGGCAGGAGAGACATTTTTGGTGGGTTGTTGAATGAATAGCTTGTTATATCAGTTAGATGATGTCGATTGCGCGCTCGACTTCGGTATGAAGTGGTGAGGCGTTGTCCCGTTTATATATTGTTTTCAGACGCGCTGGCACGGAGATTAGACGTATTTAGAACGCACACGAATACGCGGGAATATTCTCGGTACAGGCAAAACTGCAAAACGAAGTACGTCGTTCATATGATTCATTCTAAATACGTGCGATCTATTTATATTTCGGCGCATTTGAATATCTCATGGAATCTTCTTTTATATTTTGAAAGTTCGCATAGTAAAACAGTCCCCCAAAATACATAAATATTACTTACATAAACATAATATTAGAAATAGTCTTTAATCCCCAGACGTCTAAATGATTCAATAGCTAGTTAACTTCCTGTTTAAGCATCCAAAGCAGTGTTTTTTTGCTATATTTTTGTGCACCTTAGATTACATCTATGATTGCATTATAAGCTTATTCATCAATGTTAGTAAACAAAGCTAATAATATATTAATGTCATAAACCATTCATCAGCAAAGTAAGTGTTGTGTAAACTAAATTTATTTTTAGCACGCCCACCTTTTGACGTTGTTATATTTTTTGACGTAAAATCTATTTGTGGAGTCTTTACGTACTGTTAGGAAAGGTTACTTTTTCTCGTCAGGTTTTGACTTTTCTACTGATATCAAAGCTGCACCACAATCTTTCTGTGGTCCAGAATGAGAAATAGGTATAACAGTTTCACATGGCAAATTTATATCAATGGTTTGTCTTGGTGCTGTTATGGTCAGCATACCTTCAGGGGATATTTGAGATTTCATGCATTGTGGGTTGCATCCATCAGGTAGCTTGTATTTTCGACTGAATTGCCTTATTGTGTAGCCTCGTTTAGTCTTCCGTTCTTGTTTCCCCTCAATTATGACATATTCAGGCCTCGCTTTTACGCAAATTTCCTCTTTCTTAAACTGGCGTACATCTAAGCATAGCTGAAATTGTTCTTTGCTCAATTTTATTATTGGTCTAATATTTCTCGTCTGTGTTATCCAAGAATATAACTTAGGACGTATTTGCATCCCCAGTATTGGAGATAAAATCATTATCACCGATAAATTTTACTGCATTTTAATAAAAAATAATTGAGAAAATAAATATATTCCACGATCTTTGTTGTTATTGTCTCAAACTGTATAGATCATTAATAATAACTTCAGTCTTTTGACAGTGACTTTTATTATCATTTTAAAATTAAACGCCATTATAATCAATCCTCTTTAGTTTCGTGTCGATGGTAGCAAATAAGTTTCAATTAAGTAGGTTACCGCTAACCACGACATGTAATACTTCGTGGTTTGGATTGAATTCTAGACAGACTGAATAGAAACATTAGTGCAAAATCCGATACTGTAAACAGGGAAATCTTAGCAAATTATATTCATACGAGTAGGTTTAGATAACATATGCATTTTTTTTTTTAATTAAACAGAAATAGTTTTAGTCCATGTATAATATCAACTATACAGAACGACATAAAATGACCTATTTAAAAGGATATGTTGATGAATTGGATAAACTTTTTAAGGCGAGATTTTATATTTCCAATCACAATGCTGCTACTAATTAAATTTTAATCAGTTTAAACACTAAATTAAGTCGAAATATTTGGAATGTTATTAGGAGTAGGATCTATTTTAATCAATTTCTTCATAAAAATGACGAAACTAAAAAATCCATTAAATAGTTGCGATAACACAGCAGTGTTTATCCTGATTGAACAATAATCACTACGAATTACAAAATCTTTCATTCAAAGGGACAAGTACTACAGAGTTAATTACTCTCACTTTTCCCAAGTCCTTAAAGAAACTAAATCTATACTAATATTATAAAGCTGAAGAGTTTGTTTGTTTGTTTGTTTGTTTGAACGCGCTAATCTCAGGAACTACTGGTCCGATTTGAAAAATTCTTTCGGTGTTAGATAGCCCATTTATCGAGGAAGGCTATAGGCTATATATCATTACGCTAAGGCCATCAGGAGTGGAGCACCAATGAAGAATGTTTCAAAATCGGGATTTTATTTTTCTAATGAGAGCTTCCGCTGCATGCGGATTTATGACAGAATTGATCCCCTTTAAAAGTTCTAAAAAAAGTCAGCGACAGCATATGCTGTCTATCTTTTCAGGTAAACTCACTGTACCCTTTTATATGCTAACCAAATTTCTTCCAAAATAATGCATTATTTGCGAAGTTGTTTTTATAAATATAATATTTATTCTTATCCAAATAAATACATAAATTAGATTTCTTTGTAGTAATTAATACGCGGGTGAAACCGTGGGGCGCAGCTAGTTAGATATAATGATATTTTCCTTGATAAATTTCCTCTAATTATATTTTATTAATAGGCCACAAAATTACATTCATTTCCTTTCTCGTAGAATATACAGAACTTTTGTAGCTTTTCTTTATGTAATATGATAGTGCAGTCGATGATGCAGTCAGTTTGAAGGTGGTAGAACTCGTTGTAGTTCGACTCCGGAAGCACCACCACCACACCTATTTCTGCCTAATAACAGCAGTGTAATGAGCTGCTGTGTTCTGGTCTGAAGGGTGTGGTAAGGGTATCTCCCTTTTACTTTTCCGAGGCATTCCACCTTAGTCCATAGGGGTAGCAACGCATCAGTGCCTAACCTTAGGTGGAACTTTGATCTTACCTAGGGTTGATTACAGATGTCAATGGGCGGCAGTAGCCACTTACCATCAGATGGGCTGCATGCTCGTTTGCTACTTCCATACTATATATATAAAAAAGTCTGTATGATAGTAAGTGGTTATTGCCGCCTATGGCGACTTGTAAACAACCCTATTCATCCCTGAAGACTAAGTTGGATGCCTCAGATAAGTTATCTCCCTTATCAAATTGCACACACTTAACACTGCTGTTAATAGGCAGAAATAGGTGTGTCAGTGGTGCCTGCAATACCGAATCACAAATAGATCTACCACCTTTACAATTATCGTTACACTCACAATGAAACTTATTTAATCACGTGTTGTGACTGGCAGTAAAAATGGGCACATAAAATTTGTCATTGTTTTTAGATAATTGCATATTTCAATTGACGATTGCAACGAGTGCGGGACAGTAGTGGCAACTAATGATCGTCATCATCATAATTAATATTAATTAAGATAGTTGCGGCGATTATATATTCCTATATGTTTAAAATTTTAAATTATCCCGTAACTGAATATATGACCTATTTTTCCGTTCTTATAAAGTCACAAAACGCTTTGTATTTTAGCGTATATTGCTGAAATCTAACGCTGACGCTTCTAGCGCTTAGCGAATGTCACGTAACCTTCATGTTAGACCATTCATAAGGCTTCCGACAAGCTTGAATAACTGCTATCCAATAATAAAAAACCGGCCAAGTGAAGTATGACTCGCGGGCCAAAGGTTTCGTTCAATTATTTATAAAAAACGGCAAAAAAATACAATTATGTAGCCCCACTTAAATATTTATCTTGTTTTCCTTTTTTGTATGTAAATAACTATTCTGTAAATATTTCAAGCGGTTGCCATTTCTACCGTTCTGCCTGTTGCCGTTATTAATATTGAGCAAAAAAAAAATTCATTTGTTGTATGGGAGCCCCTCTTAAATATTTATTTTATTCTGTTTTTGTTGTTGTAGCGGCAACAGAAAAAATACATTATCAGTGAAAATTTCAACAGTCTTGCTATCACGGTTAATGAGATGCCTGGTGATAGACAGACGGACACAGACGGACAGCGGTCTTAATAATAGAGTCCCGTTTTTACCCGCTGGGCACGGAATCCTTACAATAGGGATTGTGTTCGTAGTACAAGTTTATTGAGTTTCCGCAAAACAATAATTGCATACGTTTTCGCTTATACATTGCGATGTACGTTACAAGTTTATGTTTTCAATTTCGGTCATACCTAGCAATGAACTTTATTTTTATTGTATGGAAGTAGCAAACGAGCCTGCAGCCCATCTGATGGTAAGTGGTTACTGCCGCCAATGGACATCTGTAATCAACCCTAGGGTTAGACACGGATGCGTTGCTACCCTTGAGGACTAAAATGGAATGCCTCGGAAACTAGAACTAGACTAGAACATAACAGCGCATAACACTGCTGTTATTAGGCAGAAATAGGTGTGGGGGTGGTGCTTCTGGAGTCGAACCACAGATAGTACCACCTTCAGAATTTGTAATGATATCCGAAAACGTTAACAATGATTGTTTTTGAGGAAACATGATAAGTTCATACTAAGAGGACTGATGGCTTATGTTGCCATTGCCAACTGAACATTATTTGCTACATCTATATTATAAATAAAATAAAACTTTTTTTTGTGATTTTATTATAATAAATATTTGACCCGACGCCGATGTTATTTAAAATGTTTGATGTAGATGACCCGCGTGGCGAAGCGGTTATCATACCGGTCTGACATGCAATGGATTCCTGGTTCGATTCCTGCCACAGATATGTAAATAATTAAGTTAAATTTTGTTCTGGGTCTGGGTGTCTATGTATTTGTCTTTGTGTGTGTTCATGGCATCCACGATATATTATAGACAAAATCCTAGTGTGGTGGTCTAAGCATAGCACGCGCTATTATTATATTAATTTGATTATTTATTAGAAAAAAATATATATACGCATCTAATAGTCAGATAGGCGAAATGATTGTCGTGGGATTATTCGTACAATAATGATTAATCCAGTAAAACCTATTTTAAAAGTTTTTTTTTTATTATACTATTGAAATAGTAAATGCTAACGCAGACAACTTATGACAGTCTGTATAGGAGTCGCTTTTTTGTCCCTGACAACTAAGCCTTAAGGCTTATCATAATAATATATACTATACATCTTTCAAAATGAAAGACATGACAACTTGAACCAGTGTGTCCGTATTACAAGCTTGAAAAAACATATTAATTACTAAAATGCGAAGAAAGCGAAAGAGATATTTTTGGAGATGTTAGAGTAAAATAATTATGTCAATATAATATGACTAATAACTAATATCCAATTTGACGGAATTTTCAAAACAGACCTTGGGTAAATTCAAAACTTTATTTTGAGATTATTTAAATATTTAATGCTTGTGTGAAATACTATTGTGTACTTGTATGGTTTCAACCGATTGTATTTATGTGTAGATTGTATAATTAGGTATAATGTAAATAATATGTAATTTTGAACTACGATATATTTATACAAACTTGTGTTTATTCCAATTAAAATATACAAAAATATGTGCAGGGATACGTACATAATAAAACAAATTATTGTTGGAATAAATAAATAAAATTTTATTATTAAATAAAATAAAATCAGTCTCAATTAGTTACATTAGGATTCGAATCGGGTAAGCACTGTATGCAAACGTAATAGGTAAGTGGGCACTTAATTTTTGGTTTCCTCGTTAACGGCAGTATCCTTGATTTCCTTACGAACGGGGCCTGTTTGTTGAATGGGAATAGCACGCTCGTCCTTTACCGCTTCAACCTGACGCCTTGGAGCCGTGATGGTGAGGACTCCATCGGAGGAAAGGCGGGATTCGACAGTCTCAGCGCGGCAATCCTGCGGCAGCGCGTAACGTCGGACGAACTGACGAGAGATGTATCCGTGTTCATCCTTCTTCTCTTCATGTTTTCCTTCCACGACGATGTACCCATCAGTTGTTTTCACAGAGATTTCGTCCGGAGCGAAGTGCTGCACATCCAAGTTGAGCTGGAATTTATCCTTGTCCGCCTTGATGCTGGAGCCGAGGTCACGAGCAGCTGCGGCCAACTGTCTCCAGGGTCTGTAGTAGTCCCTTGAAAACAGTGGAGCTGTAGCGACGGTCAGCAGGTCGTCAGGAGTCAGCGCCAAACCGAAGTCCTGGTCGAGGAGACGGCTGGGCCTGTTGCGGGGCCATTCATATCCAAAAACGTATGGAAGCAGAGACATCTTAGGTATGATTTGCTTTTCTGAATAAATCGCAGGTGAGTTGCTGTATTCAGCGTTTGTTTATCGCTTTGATAGCTCAGTAAATATTGCATGTCTGTCCGATGCCGGCCGGCGTATTTATACTGTCGACGGAGCAACGCCATCTAGCGTCGAGGAGAAGTTTCTCGAAACCACTAGCGCGCTTGTACAATCGTTACCAAAATATGACGTAGTAATAAACGGTTGTTATCGAAAATTCTGGAGCATTCGCTGGTGGGCGTGGCCTCTCGTCTGGAACGTTGTAAACAACGTTACGTGACGAACGTACATTTAGTATACATCACTGTAAAGAAATTTCTGGTAACAGACGCCGAATTATTCAATCGCGGACTTTGTTATCTTCGAATTCAGTCTGGAAAAATACTACATTTTATGATATGCCGTTGAATGTAATCGGGTTTGTTATTGACTAGCAACAGATGCAAGTGATGCAACAATTGTTTTCGCCGGTTTTTAAAACTTTCTTATTGCACCTTTCACTTTAATTAGGTTAACAACAAAAATGTTGGTTTATTGCCGATATTAAAGTGTCAATTAAATTAATAAGCACTTAATGGTTATTACACATTTAATTTTTTAGGAGCTAAGTAGGTAGATACGATATATCTCGATCTTGCACTTTAAGTCATGATAAAAATAAATACTTACACACTTATCTTATTGGTCATACTATGTTTTATAATGTTGATAATGGATTCAATTTTTTTTAAAGTTTATATAACTTTATACATATAGTAGTTAAATTATGATATTATGGTATAATGCCATTAAACTACTATATGTACCCAGAGGAATAGATACTCAATAATATTCATTTAGGTATATTTTTTTCATTTTAATAAAATCATGCTTTTGTCAAAAAATGAGGACAAGAGCAATAATTCTTTAAACTTAAATTATTCACGATGATAACTATACAAACCTATTAAAATAATTTTGCCCACCAATTTTATAAATAATAATTAATATTTTTTATGATATTTTTACATTATGAAGTTAAGTCTACCCGACTGTACGTTTTCAAATATGAAATTGACACTCGATGTAGGTCAGGAAATCAATCAGAGGTACACCACAGCGAACATGATCTTCTCAATTGCAGTCACATTGAGGTCATCTTTTATTGTAGTGTGGTTGTTGAGATAGATTATGCATGATGTACATATGGGTGGTGTACTTGTGTGCAACGCTTCCACTTCTGGGCAATGGTCTTTCCACGTTTTCAGAAGGCTTGAAACTAGTTTCAACCTATTTTTTGATGAAAAATCCTTTTTTCAAACGATTACAAAATACATATTGTTCTTTTTAGAAATTTGGGTAAAACAAAAAATTGTAGGTAGGAAATATTAATAATTATTTCCTTTTTTATATTTTTTATTACCATATTACGGAGAAAGAGTTTTATACTGTATTTTCTTTGACCATTCACTGTTTGTCGACTTATTGTACTATACTATAAGGGACAAACAAAAGTAAAGTACGTATACAAGTCCTTTTTTTTCACCAATGTACCTATTTTATTTTTAGTAATTATTCTGCACAAATAATTCTGCCATCTTAGACTTATTGATGTCTAAGAATGTAAGCGTTTAAAAAGGAAAAAAATCATTTTTTTCGCCAATAGTATTTGCAATACACATGTGTAGAATGTAATACGATGCAATTTAAAGATTTTAACACAATTTATGACCGATGGGGAAGAAAGGTCCTCGAGTGGTGATCGCGTTTAGGCAAAAGGAGCACAGGTCGCCTCCCGAGCAGGTGGACCGATGACTTGAAGAAGACAATCGAGAAACTGTTGGATTCAGAAGGCACAGGAGCGTTTGGAGTGGCGCCGTTTAGGGGAGGCTTATGTCCAGCAGTGGACCTCAAAGGGCTGATGGATGGAATACAATTTAATGTAAAGAAACGTAATCTTTATTTAACGTTTATTAACCAGCGATATCCCTTACATTATTATTTTTTTATAATATTGAAGTAACAAACGAGCATGCAGTCCACCTGATGATTATTGGCTCCTGCCGCCCATGCACATCTGTTATCAACCCCATCTAAGATCAGTGTCTTACCTGAGGTTGGCCACAGATGTGATGCTACTCCTAAAGACTACGTTGGAACGCCTCGGATAAGTTTGTCTCCGTTACCACACCCTTCAGACCAAGACATAGCAGTGCCTAACACTACTGTTATTAGGCAGAAATAGATGTGGCGGTGGTGCTTCCGAGTCTACAAAGTGTTAGAGAATTAGTAAGTAGGTATGTAAGTTATTGTTGTTTCAGTCGATATAAAGATCAGACTAAAGACAGTTACACAAATTTCCAAGTCGACAATTAATCTCGAAAGTTAAATATAATCATTGATCAATGATTAATTAAATAGTACACGTTGACACTTTTCTGCTTATCGAATCTGAATCGGCTATTTGCATGTAAAATTGTCCGTCTACCCAATCTAATTGCTCATAAAAATGAATATTATCGTTAAATTTCATTTCTCAGTAAGCGATTTGTAATCTTTTTTGAGAAATAAAGAATCTTAAAGGATATATATAACTCAGAACGCCAATGTAGCCTTGATTTGAAAGCAACTATAAATATAAATTATAATTTAGGACTTACTGGTTGTTTGGTTTAGTTCGTTCCGTAAAACGGTTTTTAGATATATTTTTATGGTATGGAATTATATATTGATGATTTTTTTAATAGTATCGAAGTAGCAAATGAGCATGCAGCCCACCTGATGGTATGTGGCTACTGCCACCCATGGACATCTGTAAACAACCCTACATCAAAGTCTCATCTAAGGTCAGCCACAGATGCGTTGCCACCCCTGAAGACTAAGATGGAATGCCTCGGAAAAGTATATCTCCCTTACCACCCCTACTTATACACCCTTCAGACCATTATACAGCAACTCATAACACTGCTATTATTAGGCAGAAATAGGTGTGGCGGTGGTGCTTCAGGAGTCGAACTGCAAAGAGTTCTACCACCATTCGAACCAGAAAACATCAGCGCTAAAACACTGCTATTATTAGGTAGAACTCCATTTAGCGGGCACCACCGCCAGGTGTGGCGTGTACAAAGGGGCTACTCTACAAAGGTAGCCCTTCAAACCAATGAATAACGGTTTTTATACAGCTGTAAATAGCATTAGCATTATACGTGAAGAAATATGGCAGCTGACTAAAATTATCTCGAATTATGTTGTAAAATTTTACAATATCTATATATATGTATAAATGTAAAAGCCAATTCCGACTCACTGACTTACATATTAACGCACAGCCGAAACTACTGTACCTAGAAACGTGAAATTTGGTGCAGGGGTTCCTTTTATGATGTAAGTGAGCAATAAGAAAGGATTTTTAGAAATTCTACCCCCAACCGGTTCAAATAGGGGTTGAAAGTTTGTATGAAAGTCAGCCAATTTTGAAGCAAGATCTATGAAATTTAGTATTTGGCTTTCTGTCTTCGCATACGAAGTCGCAGGCAATAGCTAGTTGCAAATATAAATTGTGCATTATAGCAACAATTTTAAGTTAATTTATTTCATATTAACATATAAGTACTTCCGTCCAAAGAGTAACAATGTCAATATAAATAAAAACGACTGATAAAAAACGATTATTTCGTTTTTATAATGATAATTTAACGCTTTTCATGTGTTGTTAACATTTATGTTTTTGGAATGGTACAGCTATTTAGTAGCTTTCATCTGATACCCGTATTGTCATAATAATAAGAAAAATCGTCCCACCCCCCTTTTCTTTCTATTTACAGGCGCTTTTTTCTAAAAATTAAAATCGTTCCAGTTTGCAGTTCTACACTGGAACGATTGTAATGACATGTCATATGTCACAATCCGTTAAGCCATTTCGGCTGTAGCGCGTGCCAAAGAAATGGACGTATATGTTTATGTACAACAGAAACCCTCGAAAAACATTACCCTCCTTTTCATGCAGTCACGTTGAGTTCTAACTTTTGCAATGAAACACACCTTGCACTCGTATGAGATTAAGCGTCATGATACATTTTGTGAATATTTACCATTATAAGATTGTACATGATATCTTAATATATTTATGCATTTAATTCGGTATGATAGCATTTTTCGAGATGTTTCATATCGTATCCTATGTAATGAAACGATTCAAGATTCTCGAAGGTGCTAGAACTCTTTGTGGTTCGACATAAAAACAACAGTGTTATGTGCTATTGTGTTCTGGTCTGAAGGTTGTGGTAAGGGATACATACTTAGAGTTGATTACAGATGTCCATGGACGGCAGTAGCCACTTACCATCGGGTGGGCTACATGCTCGTTTGCTACTTCCATACTATAAAAAAATATTTAAAAAAATCTGAAAATCGTGTTAGTGATCATAATCGGTCTGATTTTTATATTTGAGTACTGTTTTTTATTTCTCAAAATAGTTGTGTCATACAATGATGCAATGTGTTTTTAAGTGATAAGGGAGAAACAGATGCGTTCCATCTTCGAGGACTAACAATGCATCAATAGGTTATCCCAGATAACACTTATCATCATATTTGCGGAGCCTTATGATCGGTAACCACTTTACAATACATAAACTGCAATTTCGTTACTGCAATTTTACGGAAAGAATACATATATAAGAATACATATTGACAGAAGTTGGTATTAAGTACTACGTACTTAAAGTATTAAATTTTGTTCACAACATGAACTGTTTCCGTTTTAGACTGAGGCAGCCAGAAACGGATGTTTGTATCAGTTAAAAATAATATTGGCAACGCCGCGACGCCGGTATGCTCCGTAAAGCTAGCGTTGCTAGGCGTCAGGATAAAGCCGGGCATAGTTTTTTAGGACATAGGCTTTTTGAATGCATATCCGACCAAATTAAATACTTGTCCGGGTTTTGTTATCCCGGCACGTTTTCGCCGGTGGCAAAAATTACTTTTTTGTATTATATCACTGGTATTTTTGGAGAGAAAACGTCGAAACTCAACTCACGCCCCGGGCTGGCACATTTCAGGGGGTTGTAGAATATTTAGTGCATTTATTTATTTCCGGTGACCTTTTTTTGGTCGTTTAAATGCTGAGTAACAGGTGTCAAAGTTAAAGGGTATTTAGGTTTGTGCAACACCTTTTTTTTCTTGAATTTGGTCGGGTATTTCAACTTCGGCCCCGGACGGTGTGAACTGACGCTACACCAAAGACACCTTTAATATTTTAGGGTGTCCTTTTAATAAAATGTCCGACAAAACTGACAAATCGGTCCGGCTACTAGGTTTAATGACCTGGCAACCCTACATAAAGCTATATTAAATACTGCAAAAGAGAATGCAACAGATCTACATTCGGATTGATACGTCTTATTTATTTAGCTGTCGATGATTTTACAATCTATAAATATATTTATTAACTTAAAACAATATTTATACTTATCTAGAATTGCATTAAACACATTATATTAAAACAATTTAATTCAAATTCAAACACACGTTTAATTATATGATTTGTATTATTACAGGGAATAACGTTTTACGGAAAAATTAGTAGTTTTGATGCAATAATAGTCGATTTGAATGATGTAATCATTTGTAGTTTTTACTGAATTCGTCTTTAAAATCATGTTTTTAGCTTTAAAAATAAAGTAAAAATCAAAATCATTGGAAACAACACACGTTTTTCTACATAGTTTTTTACTTTAGTTACATTTTTTTTTTTTTTTTATTATTTTATTACATTAAAATAATGAAAATTAAAAAAAAAATGCGAAATTGGCTGCCATAATATCTATTCGTATATTAGTATTTATCTATGGAAAATATACTCTCTTTTCGACCCGTTAGTGGTAGGACAAATGTAAGAATATGTACCTAGCTGCATACTTATTCGGAATTATAGCCATACAAAAATAAATTTTTATTGTGTTTCGTATTGTTGTTTTGGATTTTATTGTTTTTTT